>SNQJ01S0011569.1:118941-141694 GCA_010110895.2 Picea sitchensis
GTTGATGAGTAGTTGACACATGATTGGTACATACTTGGTACATGGTTGGATGCACTTGTTTATAGTACAGGTTGATTACAGGTTGTTTGGTACAGGTTGGTGCATGGTTGATGCACTTGTTTATGGTACAGGTTGATTACAGGTTGTTTGGTACAGGTTGGTGCACTTGTTTATGGTACAGGTTGATTATAGGTTGTTTGGTACAGGTTGGCGCATGGTTTATGCACTTGTTTATGGTATAGGTTGAGGCACATGTTGATGCATGGTTCATATTTATTGGTACAGGTTTACAGTGGTATATCTCATAGTGATAGTGTGACAGTGGTTCCATCATTCTACTTCTACTTCAGGGTGGTAGGACGGGGAAAGGACAGGTGGTTGTAGCCACCTTCTGGTTGTAGCCGGAGAACATAGGGGGTTGTATCCTCCTTCTGGTTGTAGCCAGAGAATTGGGGAGTTGGAGCTTCCCTCGGGTTGTAGCCTTAGAAACTAGGGGGTTGGAGCCTCCTTCCAGTTGCAGCTGGAAAACAAAGGAAGTTGGTGCTTCCAATGAATGTAATTCTTCAAGACATATAAGAAAAATCATTATGTGGTTTTCTCCCAATTTGGGTTTCCACGTAAAACACTAGTGTATTGTGTATGTGTGTGATTTTTTGTTTCTTACTACTCATTATTGGATAATAATTCTACATTGATATAACATTTGAAGAAAAAGGATTATAATTACGCTATTACTGATTCACCCCGCCCCCTATGAGTAATCCAACATGAATCCCTATCATTTTGTATGGTTTACCTGACCCCATGCTAGGAGGACCATTCACATTGTTTCTACTTTCTTTATTTTATCATTTATCTCCTCCTTTGAGAACTACTATGAGCTCCATATTTTTGGAAGGAAGCAATAAAGGGCCTATGATAGATACTTTATATACCCAACCCTTGGTGCCCTCACTATATTTCAAAGAACTATTGAATTTATTGGGTAACCAGGACTGAGGCATGTTGCCACTGGTGAAGTAGTAATTCAAGCAAGTTATTCTCGTGTTTCTCTAAATTGTGTCTTATTTTGTGTGTTGAATGAACCATTGGATCTATGTTTTACCTTGGTTTTTAGTATTGAATGGAATTGTTAAATGAGAAAATAATATGCCACTTCTTCTTGTGATGCATTTCCATTTTCTAGCACTATTTCTTGTGAATACAAGAGCATGATTAAGGATCCCTTCTACATTGGGTAAATGATCTCTTCTTTCAGTAGTCTCTAAAAAAAATTTGCTTTCACCCCTTATAAAGAAAACAAAAATCATAGTAGGTGTAGAGATATTTTTCATGCACTATTTGTCTCTGCAATAAATCTAATCATAGTTTCATTTGAAAAGTTTTTCTAATGTGACAAGCTATTAACTTCATAATACTTTAGGATAAATAAGATTACCCCCCTCTAGCATAATTACTGGCTTGAATTACTAGAGTGGTATAGGAAGGTGCCCTTGCACACTATGCCCTAGATTTCAGACCCCGAGTGAGAGTGAGGGGGATAAACTTGGGGGAAAACATAGGAACCAATGTTGTTACCACAAATATTTATCCTTGGGATATAACAACAAATATATTGTTGACTCCAATATTCATTTTTTTGTTGGGTTTTAATCTAGTGGACAATGAGACCCTAAATCTTACAATATTGAAGACGTGTAGCCTATTGGAAAGTTATTGGAAACTCCAATAGGGAATGAAGACCTATTCCCATTTATATTAGATATATGTTGCTTGAGGTGAAAATGTAGTGTATCTTGAGGCAAAGGCATCTCACCTAAAAAATCCATGTCCATGTCACAATTTTGGATCGAGATCATATCAACACACATCTCTTCAGTAGAAAATGCCTTAGTGACACTATCTATTAGGATTGGGCTTGTAATTGTTCTTCCATAGTATTGTTGAATCCCACCTTAAAGAGCCATTTGTGATTTTATTGTAAAATATGGGAAATAATCTCCCTTTAAATTGCATTCCTATTTGTATCTATAATATTTCAAACCTTTCTTAAGATAGGATTCTATATCTCCGTTTGTTTCCCCTAAACCATTATACTCAAAAACCCCTAATCTTGAAAACCATGATTCATCCTTGGAATTTTTTGTCATTGTGATCAACAATTAGCCTAGGTGTGTCAATCCTTGGTTGGTTGTAAGGTATCATCCCCTAATATTTCCTACAACTATTCACCCCTTGCTTGATGGATATGTAAATAGTCTTCCTAAGTTTAGTGGAAGTTACCCTAGAGCTAGTAATAAATACCTCACCTCCTTACAAATTTTACCAATAGCCTTCTTTATGAACATGAAGACATTGTCCACATGTAACCATCGGTTGTTAGAGTTTACTCCACAAAATTTTCTCTATCGATTCAGCTTGACAGGAATCGATCCAACTGACTATCCATCCAACTCGTAGTTAATTGATGGGTTGGTCGATCAATCGCTCGACTATATTCAAATACTACTCAATTGTTCGACTGATAGGCACGTCGACTACTCAACCGACTAATGTAGTGTGTTATATGATTGCTCGATCAACTATATCTAGATGTAGGTTTACCTCTCTATCAAATGAACCCAGGATATGTGTGATGAACCATCAATGCTAGATGTTCCAACACCCACCCATCAACACACAACTCTAGAGTTTCAGAAGGTGAAATTATGTCACTAGGAAAACCCCCCATAATTGTAGCTTTCTAAAGCCCAAGCATCATGTGGAGTTTGATAAATATGGCTTCAACTAAAAGTTTGGTGAAAATATCTCCAACCTGATCTTTTGTTCTACAATATTCAAGTGAGACAACGTTTTTATGAACCAACTGTCTCAAATAGTGAGCATGAAGCTCAAAATTATGGCATATTGTTGTGGGAAACAAGATTGTCAACAACCTATATAGCACTATAGTTATCATAGTATATTGTAGTTGAGGTCTAAACAAGAAGGCCAAGTTCTCCGAAAATTTGGTGAATCCATACTACTTCAGTACCTACTTGAATGACAGTATGATACTTTGGTTTTGTAGTCGACAAAGAGACTACCTTATGTTTCTTGTACGACCACACCAAAGGTCCAATGCTATAGTGAAATACATAGACAAAAGTGGAATTATGATTAACATCATCACCATCCAAGTCAGAGTTAGTGTAGTCGACTAGTGAATCTAAACTTTGACAATACTTGATACCAAATTGAGTGGTTCCATTCAAATAGCGAACAATTCATTTGACCACTTTCCAGTGGATTTATTTGTTGTCTTGCATGAACCAAGAAACCACACTTAAAAAAAGGAAATTCCAAGTTGACTATGAGTAAGATAAATAAGACTATCGACCAATTGTCGATAGAGTGTGGCATCGACAGTGGGTGTTTGACATGTTTGGTGAGATTTATTCCATATTGAAAAGGAGTAGCACAAGAATTTTAATCTACCATCTTAAAACATGTCAACAAATCCATCATATATTTAGACTGAGAAATGAAAAATCCATCACAAAGTGGTAATACTTGAAGACCCAAAAAATACTACAGAGTACAAAGATCTTTCATGTAAAAGGAGTCAGCAAATTGCTTCTCTAATCTAATTATGAGATCATTATTATTTTCAGTAATGAGTAATTCATCTACATATACAAAAAAAATCAAAGTGTCTCCATTGGTGTGGATAATATACAAGCTATGATTAAATTCACACTGTTTGAAACCAAGTCAAAGAAAGAAAATGCCAATCTTAGCATACCAGGATCGGGGAGCCTTCTTCAAACCATAAAGATACTTCTTGAATCAAGAGACAAAATTGAAATCTTCCACAAAACCAGGTGTTTGTTCCATGAAAATTTCTTCAAATGGGTCTCCATGAATAAAGGAACTCTTCACATCCATCTAATGGATTTACCATACAAAATGAGCAACAAGGGAAATAATGAGTCAAATAGAGGTCATATTTTAAACAAGGGTGAAGGTTTCAGTGTAGATGATTCCTTCTCGTTGATAAAATCCCTTCATGACTAGGCATTCTTTAAGTTGCTCAACAACAACTTCAAAGGTAAATTTGGTCCTATATACCCATAAACATTTCACAATGGTCTTTCCTTGTGACTGGGGAACCAAGTCCCAAGTGTGATTCTTCAATAGAGAATCAATTTATGTCTTCATGGTCTACTCCTATTCAACTTGTCATTCAGTGTCTGAGTAGGTGACAGGGTCTGAGGTTTCAAGTACATGAGTCATCAAGGAAACACTCGTATGTTTCTTTTGAATTTGAGTCTATTGTCTGCAAGAGGCATCTCCAAAATCAACTCCAGCAGCTTCAATTGTCTTGGCATCCCATCAGGGTAGAGAAGAAACAAGTGAACTTTAGTTCACTTAAATAGGTTGGTAATAAGTCAGAGTGTCTTGAGTCGATAGACCAGTTGAAACAGAGGACAATGAACTAGTCTACTTGTAGGTCGACGATATAGTCGAAACAAGGAGAAAGTTTAACTATCTAGTCGAAGGATTAAAGAATGGAATAGAAGCACCAGTGTCAGAGACAACATCAAAGGGATAATCCTACAACAATCTAGAAGAGGCATTCAAAAAATTGATGCTATAATAACTTTCATCAAATTGAACATTACATATGATAATGATTTATCGTTTGACAGGATCAAACAGTCGATAGGATTTTGACTCTTCAAAGTCTCCTATCATGATGCATGCATGACTATTTGCATCCAACTTGTTTCTACAATAATCAGGAATGTGATCCTAGGAAACACATCCAAACACATGGAGGTGGCCAATTTTTTCCCACTCCATCATTCGACTGGAGTCATGGATGGTAAAACTCGAATCAAGATGCGATTCAGTAGGTAATTTTCACAGTAGACCACTTCAGACCAGAAGTGAGGAGGAAAGTATTTATCCTACAAAATATATCTATCCATTTAGACTAATGTCTGATTCTTATGTTCTACAACACCATTATGTTATGGAGTATGAGGAACTGACCACTGCTAGTCAATTCCAGATCAAAGTAGGTATTATTCAAGAGGTCGATTTACATACTCAACACCATTTTTTGACCTCAAGAATTTGATGGGTTGACCACATTGATTTTTAGAAAAGGCCTGAAATTCCTTGAACTTCTCAAAGACAAGAACTTCTTAGGAAAAATTCCCTTGTGAAGCGAGAGAAATCATCAATGAAAGTCAAAATATACCTTTCACCTACCAGTGAAGGTAGATTTATGTAGTAGACAGCAATGTGAACCAATTCCAGTATGGTATATGCTCGTCACACTTTCCCAGAGTCAAATGATGCATGATGATGCTTCCCAAGAACACAACCCTTGCAGACTCCTTCACGGGGAAACACCCTCGACAAACCAACAACCATGTTATGAGTTGTCAGTGCCTGCAGACTTGCGAAATTTAGATTTTTGAGTTGCTCATGCCAAATTTGACTTCACTTGTCGGTGTGAGGGATAAGTGCAGTCGGTTCAGGTTCAAGTAGATTCAAGTCATGAAACTTGTACAAACTGTTTGTTGGGTCGAGAATACCACCAACAACAATCGACTTACCTTTCTTCAAATCCTGAACATAGAACTGATATGGAAAAAATTCCACAATCTTTCTTGTCTGTGTCAACTGAGCAACAAAAAAAATATTGGCATTGATATTTGGCACATGATAGATGTCGACAATATTCCCATGTTGAAATGAAACATCACCCTGACCAACAACATCCAAAGAAAAATCATTAGCAACATATATTTAACTCTCCTTGTCTTTATTCAGTCTAGTGAATAAAGAGGCATCCTTTTCCATGTGATGAATGCACCCAGAGTCAACTACCCATTCATTATGTTCATAGTAAGACAACAAGGCATGAGAATTCTTGAATTAGAAGGTGAAATTATCAGTGGGTTGGTGAATAGTGGACACGTCTCCTTCAAGGCATTTAACCTTCTCCTCTAAATTCTCTCTCTTCTTATAGCAGTTTTTCTCCACATGTTCAGGCTTTCCAAAATACTGACATGTCTTCTTATTCCAACTTCGATGTGGTTGTCTCTAGGGTCTCTGGTCATGATATGTAGGTGTTACACACCAAAATGCAACACTTAGGTGTCGCATCTAGTACATGCCTTAAGTGTTGCAAGTGTCATATGCACCTTACTAAGTGTTTCATCCACTTTATCAAGTGGCGTATGCACCTTACTAAGTGTCGCATGCACTTTATCAAGTGTCGTATGCACCTTACTAAGTGTCACATGCACTTTATTGAGTTTCACAACCTTGACACCATGAAAGAACATTTTTCACAATCCCTCGTCAGTGTGGAGGCAAAATTTATCATATTAAGGTCAAAATACTATGTTCACGTGTATTATGCATTTTTATTCAAAAAGGGAAATTAATTTAGTGTGAGAAACCACCTCACATTTAGTTTCCTAATCGCAAGGAGAAGTTGAGAATCTCATGGATGGTTGAGATATTTTCTCAAACCAATATCCTAATTTGATGGATCTTGAGAGATATTTCCTCAAAATCCTTGGGAGATATTTTATCTCTAAAATCATTGAGAGATATTTTCTCCCTAAAAATCTTGGAGATCCCAATTTAGTGGATCTAGTGAGTGATTTCCTCCATGGTAGTTAAGCCTCCAAATCCTATATAATTATGGAATTCCAAGGTGAAAGGGGGAGAGGATAAGGTCTGTATATTATACTTATGATATTAAGAGAAACATATTTAGAGTGCATTCAAGGATTGGATTGGAAGCTTGGAGGAACGCTAGCATGACAAGTTTGTAAGTTCCCATGTTTTCATTAATATAACTTGGCCTATTTCCTTCATATTGTTGTTTGCACGTGTATGTCTATATATATATATTTATTCTTGTCTAATGATATATTGTAGAATTAGAAGGTACTTCTATGTTCCTTCCAGACTCTCTTCACCTTGATCGCGGCTTGGACAACAAGAACAAAGACTGAAGAATGGTGAGGACAATCATTGGAAAAGGAGTAAGTCTCACTTTTTTCTTCTATCTTATCTATCCATATAAATTAAGAATAGATTTAAAGGAATGTTAGTTTCCATTTGTTTGTTTTTTTGTATTGTTTAATAGGGGTCTAGATATCCAAGGGAGATTTCACCTGTCCATAGGGGAAATATTCTGTAACAGAAAATTGGCGACTTCACTAGGGAGAACACCATGCTCTTCTTGGTTTCCAGTCTTTGACTTTTTCTTCACTCTTGATTTTGTTTGTTTCTCTGAAGATTTCACTCTCCTTATCAATATTTAACAAGCTTAGTTAGTTAAGCACTGCACTTTTGCATCATTCTAGGAAAAATTTGGCGTTGTTCCAACACTTCCAGGCATCAATGCTCCCCCACAGTGGCCCACAGAGGGTTTATAACTGTTAGCAATGCTCCCTGCCAATGTTCTAGGGAGCGTTGACCCTTGTTCAACACTTTGTTTGCCTCTTGAAAATAGAATTGATCTCCTTCCTAGGCTAGTTTGGAGCTTACTTTTCCTTTGTTTTTTCATACTTTTAGCTCAAATCTTTGCATTAAGTCTTTTATGTTTCTTATTGGATTTAATTGATTGCACTTAGGTAATTAGGTGATCTAACTATCTCTTTTGAGTTTCTATTTCTTTTCATATTTCCAAAGTGTGCATGTCTGCTTTAGGCTAATTTAATATTTTTTCTTGTGTACACATCACTGTCAATTTGAATTATTGATTCTTAGAACTTTCAAGTGCCTTGTTTTGATTTTTGGAATCTAAGATTTGGATTTAGGAACTGAAACTAATTGTGTTAAGCCTTTTATTTGAGTTCTCTCTCCTTGGGTTAACCTTGATCCTATTTGATTTCATAACTCATTGGTCTTATCACATTTTTATGATAATTTTCAATTGCTCATTGATTGGATTTCACATCTTTTTCATTTTGATTCCTTGATTGAACAAGTTGCCTCACACTTGGTTTCTTTCAGTTCTCATCAAACTTTTGAGTGCACTTTGTTTGGTTTATTTTGATTCGTGTTTCTTTGTGTCAAAAAATTATTTCTTTCATTCTCATTGAAATATAGGAAGCATAAAAATTTTCCATTTGAAGATATTTCATTGCATTTACAATAAAACAAAAAGAAATGTTGCATTCTAGTTTTTGGGTAGTGCATTTTTTAGCTTGCATTTTAAAGCGAAAAATTGCATGGTTTTTTTAATTTTTGAGTCATCATGTATCCTATAATTTCTTTGATTCATATATTGGACACTTTTTTCCATTCAAATAGTTCTTTTTTTTCTTTCTTTGAAAGTTGTAATTGTTTCTTTGCTTGAAACCTCTTGCTCCTTTCTATAGATATCCTTCATCAAAAGTTAAAGATTGCACTGCATTCATATTTTATTAGAGAAGTCTTCTTGGATTCAAGTATCACACATCATCGTAAAGTTTCATCCATAATTCCTTTTGAGTAACAAACAACCATAAAAGGAGCAAGTGTATAATCTAAAATCAACTAGGCCTTTTCTTTATTAGAAAATGATCACAAGTCTAGGATTTTAGGGCCTTGGTTGTAGGGTGGAGAGTAAATTCTCCAAGGTCAATTAAAAAAATTTGCAGAATACTAGAGAGTGTTGAAATACAATTAGTAACAACTGAATTTTTTTGGGAGAGTTTCTCTTACACGAGAGTTAAGCATGAGGTCAAGTGAAGCGACAGTTTCAGATCTCCCCCCTTTTTTTTTCCTACTGGAACTATAACAAGTTTGGAGCTTTGAAGAGTGCTAGGTCCCTAGGTTGAAATCACTTCTTATTAGTATTTGGGTCGTGGATTTGTGTCCACCATTCCCAGTTCCATTTCTTAGTCTTGATTATCGATTGGTTACCCGCCCGCCTATTTGTTGTGAAATTGGTAAACATGGTTGATTTTCCTAGGATTCTACACGGGTGACTGCAAGGGAGGTTCCTTCTTCAGAAGGTTCCTTGTGGTACCTAAGGCAGATCTCACATCACACTTTTAGTACCCTTGGAGGGTTTCCCCATGAAGTAGGGTTACTTGCACCAGGAAGGGTTGTTATGTGGAGGTTGGGGTAACTGCTTCTCATATCTTCATTGATAGCCTCATCTCTCGTCTCTGGAAGATCCCTACTTCCTTTGCTTGTTTTTTCTTTTCTTATAATGACTTTGGTAGTGTATTCTCTTTGATTTAGTGGACTCTAGGTTCAATTTTTGTCTATGGAATTAGTTCCTGGAACTCCCAACGAACGGACCCCTTTTCACGGGGAACCTTTTGTTTTTCCTTTTTTTGGAAATCTTGGTCCTTCTTATATTTCCACATTGAGTCTTCCTGGATTCACTATCGGGTTATAGATATGATTTTTTTCCACTATGGTGATCCAAAATTATCCTAGTGCTTCATATGCAATCCCTCCACTTGAAGAAAATCAACCTCATGTCGACCCTTTTCCTTCTTCACCCACCAGGTCTTCTTCCCTTTGTTCCTCCTCGCTTGGTGGAAGTATTCATGCTAGTAACCAGGAGGATAGGAATAATAAGAAAAGGAATATTAAGAAAAAGAAAAATAATTAATGGGGACATCCACTAGCAATTGTTAATCATGTTGGGAGTGTTAATGATATTGACAAGACTACCATGACAACTCACAAGCCCAAACTCCCTTGAAGGATTTGTAAGGGTGACCACCTTTTTAAGGATTACCCTAGTCTTCCCAAGATATTAGAACTATGGTCTATGGTTTCTCAACAACCCGTACCACCAACTGCCTCCAGTCATGCTAGTGACAACCCATAAACTAGTGATAGTAAGGTTGGAATTAAGAAATGTAGAGTCAAATTTCCTTATAGGTTATGTGAAGGAAGTCATCAAACTTACCTTTTCCCTCATATGGATGAGGCTTCACATTTGTTGGAATATATTTCTAATGTACAACAAAAAATTTCAACATGTTACCGTAAATTCTCTCCCAACCCGCCATTAGTTGATGAACTGGTCAGTCTAGTTCCATCATTGGTCAATCCAGTTGATCAAGTGATTGATCTAGTTCCATCATCAGTCGATCTAATAGATCAAGTGATCGATCTGGTTCCATAATCGATCGATCCCACTCTTCCCTTGAAGAGTGAATTATATATCGCTAAGGTATTTCTTGTTACTACAGATTCTTCCGGACAAGGGGGCATTTCACCCATTCCAATGGAGCCCCCTACAAGTAATGAGGTAATTTCATTTGATTGGAATAGAATAATGACACCTCATCTTCCTTCCTACATTCCCTTTCAAATAATTGTGGAATTTGTTGATATAAACATATGTCACTCTATTGCAGAAGGAGGTGCTTCTGTTAGCATTTTTTCCTCGAATGCTTGGCAAGCTCTTGGTTCCCCTCAGCTTGTCTCGGTGACTCAGAATTTGTTGGATTTTACAAAAGAGACAACAAATATTTAGGGATCCTTCCTCGGTTACCTATTACCTTAGGAGGTAAACCTATCTATATTGGCGTGATGGTATTCCAAGGCCCCTTGGATTTTAATTTTCTCCTTGGGCAGGACTATGTTTATGCTATTAAAGTTGTTGTGTCCACACTCTTTCAAGTGATGTGTTTCCCTCATAATGGAAACATTGTGACCATTGACCAACTTTCATTCATTGGCCCTCATATGACGGCCAATCATCTGAGTTCCCTGAACATTCCTTACATGCAAGCGATATCCACCCCACCACAGGTTAATTACGTGGCAACATGTCCCATGCTTTCAACTAACGATGAGAAGGAGCCGCTCACGGTATGCGCGTCTTATTTGGATTTAAATTCAACAGTTGACATGGTAACTCCCTCGATAGGGACCTTAGAATATATTCTTCCCTCTATTGATCTGAGTAAGTCCCTTACCATGTATTCCTTCCAGAGTATTGTTATTATGTTTGATGAAGACCCCTTGGAAGCCATGGTAGAAAGTGATCAGCATAGTTTTATTTTTGGTTCCAAGCTCATTAAAAAATGAAACTAGTGTCGAGAAAAGTTCATGTTTTTGTGTCAATCTTGTTTAAAAATGAAACAAAGGATTACAAGCATAGTTATTTTCTTGTGGAAAGATCGTTAAAAAATGAAACTGACACCCCAAGCATAGTTTTTTTTGTTTCAAGATTGTGTGAAAATGAAACCTCTCCCAAGCATTGTTTTTCTAGTTTCAAACTTGTGTAAAAATGAAACCTACATTGAGCATAGTTCATTTCTTGTGTCAAGCTTGTTAAAAATGAAATAGACCCCCCTCTTATTGAGTCGATTATTTTTCTAGATCTCATAAATGTTGAGTTGAGTCTTCCACGAGATCTGGTATCTAAACCTTCCTTTCCTTTGCCTATCTCAATTAATAATATGTCTTCTTCCCTCTCTGGTGAACCTATTCATAGTAGTAACCAAGAGTCTACACAAGTGAAAAAGAAGAGTCAACGGATGAACTTAATCTTGGGGGGAATGTCTCCATCCTTTGGGCATCATATTGAAGTTAAACTGCCAACTTATTATGATGATGTTGGGGGGAAAGTACCAACCTCTGAACACTATATTGGGAAAAAACTTTCCAATAGGTATCGATCAATGTACCAACCTATGGACATAATGTTGGGAAGAGGCATGTTCATGGGTATTACAACAAGCATATTTTATTCTCATTTTCAAGATCATTAAAAAATGAAACCGACTTCGAGCAAAGTTCTCGTTTCTGTGTCAAGATCATTAAAAAATGAAACAAAGGATTTCGAGCATAGTTTCATTCTCTTTTTCAAGCTCATTAAAAAATGAAGCAGACTACGAGCATAATTCATCATCCTTTGAGATCATTAAACCACAAAGAGTCATATTTCTAGTGGTAGTTTACCCCTTTTTCGGCCTCGTAAGACTAACTACAAAAAATGTATACTCTATTCAATCATGACTAGAAGAGTTCTCCCTTGTATTAATTTACACTTTTTTCGGGCTTGGGAGACTAAATTTATGAAAACAAACACCCTTGGAGTCTTATTTAAGATATTTTTAGAATCTCTAAACATGAAAATATCATCAAGTTTTCCTTCTTTGGACTTGTAAAACATGCATTGAAGGACCCATATGGGACCAAACTCCTCCTTCTTCAGGTACGTTAAACATATGATGAGGGACTCATCAAAGGTGAGATATACTGAGCATCTATTATCATCCTAAAGATCTTTAAAAAACAAAGAGGTACTCACCAATCATGGTGGGGGGGGAACAGAAGGAAGTGGGTTAAGTTTTTGGAAAACATCATGGCAGTTGTTTGTTTTCACCCTTAAACATGGCACATGTTTTCATCTCATCTTACAATTGGATAATATACTTGTATTGAACCTGTTTTCATCTCATCTTACATTTGTATAATCTACTTGTCTCTGAGTCATACCAATTCCATGAGTCCTCATACTCCTTCAGCTCACCCAAAGAGTGCCTCGATGATCGTTGCACTATGTTTTGGTATATCTCTCAGTTGAGTCAATGCTTCCAAATCACTTGTCGTGCCTCACTATGTTCAAGAGCATTTTCACCCCAAACCATCCATTCTGCAGTATTACCATCTTTCATCCTCATGTCATTTTATGCTCATTTCATATCTCATCTTATATAACTTTCCTATGTCAGTTTTGTGTCGATGATGGGGGAAACATCGTGGCCCTTCTTCAACCAGTCTGTTCATGTTTACTTTAACACATTATCCGGGAATTAGACTTAGAACCAGTTAGTATCTTGGATCATGCATGCCTCAATGGAAGGTTTCCTCACTTTCAACATTAGGTTTACATCATTGGACTATGATCGAATGATTCCATGGATGTTTGACTTCAACTCATTTATTCACATTCACTGAAATGTATTAGGCTACCTTAGAAATCATTGTCATCATTGGTGATTTCCATCGCACTTGTTAATGGTATATCGTAATGATCAATAATCAAGTGGTTTCTACCATGTTTGACATCAAGTCATCTATTCACATGGCTATATTCATACTATTTTAGGATCGGGATGAAGACCCTGGGTTGGGAGTTCACTTTGTTATGTGATTTACCCAGGTTGTGATAGAGATCACTTGAATATGTAGAAGATTCCATTATAACCACCATATTGGAAATCTCACTGATGTATATGTTGTCACATAGATCAACTTTTTATTGGTTCGTGGCTATGTTTTTTTGTCATATTGTAGCTCCATTGTGTGTTCTTATGTGGCTATGACTTAATCATGTCATGGAGGTATGGATCCACATTGGATATTTGATCCATATACATAATTAGTACTCTCATGGATCTGGAGTGCATTGGTCAATGGCCATGCTTTGAGTCGGTTTATCTGAGTATGGGTATGCCCACCTCGAGGATGATATATGTTTACTGTTTGATGTTTGCTTGAAACTTCCACCCGACTTTCCTATTCCAGTTCCTTGATGCACATACTTTTGTAAAGTGTTTCATCCATGAGCTTCTCTTCTGAACTCACACTTTAGGGGGCATCTGTTACACACCAAAATGTCACACTTAGGTGTCACATCTATTACACGCCTTAAGTGTTTCAAGTGTCGTAAAGTGTCGTATGTACCTTACTAAGTGTCGCATGCACTTTATCAAGTGTCATATGCACCTTACTAAGTTTTCCATGCACTTTATTGAGTGTCAAAACATTGACACCATGAAAGAACATTTGTCAAAATCCCTGGTCAGTGTGGAGGAGAAATTTATCATATTAAGGTCAAAATACTATGTGCACATGTATTATTCATTTTTATTGAAAAAAGGAAATTAATTTTGTGTGAGAATCCACCTCACATTTAGTTTCCTAATCTCAAGGAGAATTTGAGAACCTCATGGATGGTTGAGAGATTTTCTCAAACCAATATCCTAATTTGATGGGTCTTGAGAGATATTTCCTCTTTAAAATACTTGATAGATATTTTCTCCCTTAAATCCTTGAGAGATATTTTCTCCCTAAAAATCTTGGAGATCCCAATTTAGTGGATCTAGTGAGTGATTTCCTCCATGGTGGTTAAGCCTCCAAATCCTATATAATGAGGGCATTCCAAGGTGAAAGGGGGAGAGGAGAAAGTTTGTATATGATATTGATGATCTTAATAGAAACATATTTAGAGTGAATTAAAGGACTGGATTGGAAGCTTGGAGGAGTGTTATCCTAGCAAGGTTGTAAGTTTCCATGTTTTCATTAATCTAACTTGTTCTATTTCCTTCATATTGTTGTTCGCACATGTATGTCTATATAGATAGATCTTTTCTTGTCTAATGATATGTTTTATAAGTAGAAGGTACTATTTTGTTCCTTGTAAACTCTCTTCATCTTGATCGTGGATTGGACAACAAGAATAAATACTAAAGAATAATGAGGACAACCGTAGGAAAATGAGTAAGTCGCACTTCTTTTTTCTATCTTCTCTATCCATAAACATTGAGGATAGATTTAAAGGAATATTAGTGTCCATTTTTTTTTCTATATTGGTCAATAGGGTTCTATATATCCAATGGATATTCCACCTATCCATAGGGGAAATATTCTGTAACAACAGGTTTCTATATAGAGGCATCAAACTGCACTCTATTCCTGGGATCCATATTGGTCTTTCCCTTGAGCAAGTGGGCCTAGAATTTACCACCAATATTTCCTTTTCCAAGCAATCTATATTGATCAATAAGAAAAATACCACATAAATATTCAAAGGTGTAATCCTTACCATCTACATTGCATGCTTATTAGTTGGTGCAGAAAGTCGACACGAACACATCGAACAACATTCTCAAGTTCATCAGGACCATCTCGATTGGTTTTCCATTCTTATTCTAATATTTCTTTCCACACTCACCCAATTTTAACTAGATTTCCTTAACACATGCCAAATAATCCTCCATTCTCTCAAAGGAATGAGGATCGAGAGAGATCAACTATTTCTACAACTACATAACATGGCTCTCATCGATTCAGTTGAACAAGGTTTCTAGCTTCTTCCAGAATTGATGAGGACAATACATTCCACTAAGGTGAAAATTAATCACCCACAAGATGTAGGTCGTGATGACCCCTACAACCTCATTCTTCTTTCCTTCAAAAATGAACTTCGCTTGGTCATGTATTGGATCTAGAATCACCACCTTCTTATGCTACCACATTCCTTTACTCTTCAACAGGGTTTCCATATTTGGTTCCCATACTACATAATTTGATCCATTCAGAAAAACAAGATCAATCTTCGAAGCCATATTTGACATCTAGACAGATTGGTCTATTTCAATAGGTTCCAATCAACGAACCATCGTCCCAGAGTCAATCACACAACAAATCCAACTCAACAAGGTCTGCAGATATCAAGTTGAGGTTTTAAACCATTGGATCTAATACCATGTTGGGGAATAGCATGGAACACGAAATAAAATAGAGTACATAGTACTATAGAAAACTGAAGAGGAGAAAAATATTTCGAAGATACAGGTGGTGAATAAAGACTGTATTACAACACTTATGCAAAGCACACTATGATCAGAATTTCATAGTGCATGTTGCACATATTGATCTGCATGATCTATTGCAAAAACTCCATCCACTTGTTGATAATGACCTAAGGGGTATTATTTTTATAGTCTCAAGATCTAATCAACTTCCATATAATCCAGAAGATCTTGTCCACATGTAACCATCGACTATTAGAGTTGACTCTACAAAATATGCTATGTTGAATCGGATCGAAAGGAATCGATATGAGTGACTATACGTCCAACTCGCAGTTGATTGTTGGGTTGGTTGATCCATCTCCTGATTATCTTTTAATATTTCTTGAATGTTCGACCAATAGGCACATCGACTACTCGACCAATTGGTGTAGTGTCTTGGTTGATCACCCCACCAACTGTATCTAGATGTAGGTCAACCTCTCAACCGAATGAACCCTAGATATGTGTTATGAACCATCAATGCTTGGTGATCCAATAGTTCATTGGTATTCTAAATGTTTTGATGCCAATCATATGCTAATTCATATGAAAGAAACACGTAATACATCGATTCCCCTCACACCACTCACATTCAAGACAATGTTGTGGCTATAAGAGATGACTAAAATCTTAAAAGTAGATAAATTTTATTCCTTTTTGGATGCTCATGGTGTTCGAAAAAATATCCTAAAGGCAACGGTGTGCTTCCAACAACAAAGAGATACATATCATACCACATATGAATAATAGTGTTTTCTTATCCATACAAATAATTGGCATGGTTATTTGGTACAGAGGTTGGCCAAGAAATCATAACTCAAGTTCCTACGTATGTTATATACATCATGTACCATAGTTTACACATGGATACAATCTTTGATTAGAGGGAGATTACTTCCAAAGAGGTGACGCGCCAATTATCTAATGTTTACAAAACTAAAATATTGTTTATGTGCTCATATCTTATTTATGCTTGGTGTTCTACAATACATCTGAGAAGTTATTTCCAAGGAAAGATTCCAACTCTAATATATAACCATTTCAATCTTGGTATCGATCTTTGTTGAGGCACAAGTCCCCATTTTACTTTTACAAATTCAAGATGCTTTCATTGGTATATTTGGATTCGTAATAATTGGTAGTGAACCTAATAGGATAAATGTTGAATCTTGTACTTTCCTCATAAGAAAGGGGGAATGTTTTTACAAAGAGCATGGCACTTATAAGCGGGGATAATTTAAAAAATATAATGAAACCTACATCGAGTTGTATGGTTTTGAAGGAAAACCCTATCCTCTACCCAAGTTTTTAGGTGATAGATATTTTCTTATTGAACTTTTTCGTTAGTACAAGAAATGGTCCATTTTATTCAACGAGAAGTGTTAGACATGATGATCCTAAAATACTTAGTCTGGGATTATATTTTCTAGAACAATATTGTACTCAGTCTTTTCTAAAATGAATATTGTTAGATTAGACAATACATATAAGAAACGACTAATTTCTAGACGTATTATCTAATATAAAAATATCATTCTAGAAAAGACTGAGTGCAATATTATTCTAGAAAATATAATCCAAGACTAGGTACTTTAGGATCAATAATTAGAATATTAGTTAGATTCTTCATTTATTGTACATTGACACTTGTCATCTTCACATGATTATGTGATAGGATGTCCATATGAAATTTAGTGTAGGAATGTGGAAAGATGAGCTTATTTAAGCTCTCTATGTAGATTGTCTAATTTTATCAAGGAAAAGAAAATTGAAATTTTCACTCCAATTATTTTTATTTAGATCTATTATTGAATTGAAGTTTTAGATCTATGGTTTAATAGTGAAGTTAGAATTTCATCAAATAATAGTGAGGTGTTAGCAGTGGGGGGTTGCTATTACATATTTATATTAAATAAAAATTGAATTAGTAGAAAAATCCCATGCCCATTATAGAGGTAATATCAAGATCTGAAACTTGAACCATGATTCCCTCACCTAGAAACCTGCAGGCTTCATTGAAAAATAGAAATAATACCATCTCAACTATGTTCTTATCTATTGAGGAAAGTGGTTTTCTATCAGAAATCAAACCAGCCATGCTCCTCGAATTCTTAATATATTTCTTGATTTTAGGGTCTAGATGGGCCTTACGCCAATCATCATACAAATAGAAACCTTTACATGTTTTCTCAACATACCCCAACATCAAGTGTTGTTGCATATAGTCCAATGTGGTCCTTGACAGGACCACTCTCTCCATGTCCATCTTCTAGCATCACTCATCAATACCCATTGCAGAGTCACTACTGATCTCAAACCTGACATGTAAACATGTTCTGAAATTTTTTCTAAGTACAAATGCATGCATGTTGCTCCTGTAACCTCAAACCCAACAATATGAGCTAATCTAAATGGACCCATAGGAATTCTGAATATGGTAATCACTTTATCAATTTGATATACATCTAAGACAAAGTATATAATCTTCACTTTGTCAAAAGAGTCGATCTCTATCTATATTATGTTAGACGTCGGTCAAGTACAATTTGGAGCACGAGGGATTCACCTTGTTGACCAATATATTATCATGTTTATTCATAAAGGTGGTTTTGAAATTGTGAAAAATAAAGTCAATATGTTGTAGGTATTAGGGGTGGGATACGATGTCTTAGGGGGTTTAATGGTATTGAGGGGTGTAAAAAGGGGTATCTAGTAAAAATATGGGTTTATTTTATTGGAAAGATGTATTGGGAGGGGGGTTCAACAAAAGGATGTTGGGAGGTATTGATGAATATCTAATGAAATTAGGGGTATTCTTTAATATCTCATGAACAAAGGTGATATGTCATAGGTTCACTGAGTGAATACCCCTTGATTTGGAGCATGTTGTTGAGAGGAGAAGAGAAGGACGAGAAGGTCACTCCAATAATTACTATTCTCAGTGAAATTGCTCAGTGAGAACCCTAGACCATGATTTTTCCTACATTTTTTGTGACTCTGTAACATAAACTACACACGATCCACAATCGACGGTCCACTCTTCACACAATCCACTTTCTATGATGTAGTCCACTCTGCACACAATCCATGAGAACCAAATCATATATATGGTCAAGTTTGAAGGGGGTAAGTGTCCAAACAAAGATTGAATCAATTGATGTCAGCTAGAAAACCATTTTTCCTTTGCAAAGATCACATAAATAGCTCAACCAACACCAGGTATGAAGTTGGCTCAAAAAACAATTGCATAAAGAATATTCCATATTTTTTTAAGTGAATTCTTATAATAAAGAAAGGGAATTCAAGTATACTTGGAAACTTTTATTCGGAAGAGGAAGCCAAACTTCTTGATGTATTGATTTGTAATTGTAAATTAAAGATTGGAATAGTTTTTACTTAAGGGGGAAGAGACAAAGATAAATATTGAATTTTTTATTTCTTCATTATCTTAAGAAGAAATAATGGGGTTTAAGGTTTAAATTTTGAAAATTTTCACAAATGACTTGTAATCAAATTTAAAAGAGTTGATTAGAGACAAGTACAAAGATCAAACAATCTCTTTTTCAAGAAACTATAAGAGGTTCAAGTCCAAGTTCCTATAGTCCTCCATTGTGTGAAGCAAGAGGTGTGTTTATGATCTTTCTTTTTATGTGGTGAATGATCTATTGATTTTGATTTCTAGTGCATAAAATACTCTTCAGGAAAATCACTAACAAATATGCAAAATCTTGTAAATTTATTCTCCAAATTTGATAAATTATAAGAATCCAAGAATTATAATGCTTGGAGACGGCATATGGAAATAACATTAATATAAAATGAGCAGTGGAAAGATATATGTAGTGGAGACAACAAAAAAACCACTAAACCCACCAATGCTACTCCATTGGCTAAGTGGGAACTAAAATATGAAAAGGCTTTGGCATTGTTAAAATCCTTTACAAATGAATAAATGTATATTCATATTGAAAATTCCCCAGATGCATGGTCTACGTGTAAAATTTTAAAAGATATGTTTTATACTCAACCTTAAACAAAAAGGGTCGATATTCAATTGAATTTGCTTCAACAAAAACTGGCTGAAGGTGGTGATGTACTTGAATATATTTCCAAATTAAAAAATATCAAACTAGAAATAAACAAGGAAAGATTTACTAAAGTTTATGATAGTTTGATGGCAACTATCTTAATTGCAGGATTTCAACCTTCTTATAATCACTTTCTAGAGACTTTACAGTTGATTCGTAAATTGGAGAAGACTTTGTTTCATCAATTGAGTGAATTGTTAGCTCAACATGATAATACTTTTGGGAAGAAGAAGCAAACCGGTGAAGATGTTTTCTATACAGGAACAAGTTCCACTAAAATTTCAACTAAAAGTTCAAAAGTAAGAGGAGCTCCAGTCAATAATAGAGTATTTGTAAATCAAAACCAGTCTTCTTATAGAGGATGTGGACATGGGTGCATTCAAGGAAGATGAAGTAGTAATTTTCAATGGGGATCAAACAATTTTATAAGAAGTCATTCGTAAAGACCTCTAAATCACAATTATCAATTTGGAAGAGGCAAAGACATGAGTCATATTACTTTCAGATGGTGCAATAGAGCTGGTCATTATGTAGAAGATCATAGAACTCCAAATGATAAGCTATGTAAGTTCAAGAAACATTCAACTTCAATGCAATATGTTAATGCCAATGATCAAAATGATGATCAAATTGATTATGAGTATGTTTTCATTGCTATTCAACAATGAAATTCAATATCTTTAATGGCTTCCAACTACTCATTTCAGAATGAGTGTGAATATGCATGGTTATTGGATATAGGTGCCACTCAACACATTAATTTCAGAAGAGATTTCTTCTGGTCCTTTCAAGAATGTAAACTAAATTCAAATTTTTTGGTTGATGACACAACCCATACACATTGTGGGAAAGGTTTTGTGGAAGTTTTTCTCCCAGGATTTTCAGAGAAAATCATTTCAAATGTCTAGTATGTACCAACATTTAAAAAGAGTTTTTTATCCTTAGTTTTGATTCAACAAGAAGGACATCAAATAATCATGGAAGATGGGTTGGTTAAAATCAACTCAGAAAAAAAAAAAAATCTCAAAAAAGTCATGATAAGATATGAAGATGGAAAGCTTATTAGGATGAAAGGGAAATTCATTCCTCGGAAGAAATATTTTGTAGGAGCATTTGATTCAGAAATTTCAACTATATGGTTATGGCATGTCATATATGGACATTTAAATTTTGATAGTCTTTCACAACTCCAAAAATAGGGAATGGTTAAAGGGATACCCACCTTTTAAAAGGAAAATGCAAGATGTGAAACTTGCACTTATGGAAAAAAATATTGAGAAGCATTCCCTACTGGGTCATGGTGAGCAAACATATATTAGCAACTCATCAACAGTGACATTTTTGGACCTCTAGAGACTTCTCTTGGAGGATGTAAATATTTTTTACTTTTGATTGATGATTTAAGTCAAATAACTTGGTTATATTTCTTAAAGGAAAAGTCAGAGACATTTGAAAAATTCAAAGTTTTTCATCCTCTGGTTGAAAAATAAACTAAGGGAAAGATTGGTACTTTGAGGAAAGATAATGGAGGGGAATTCACTTCAAATGAATTCCAAAATTATTACATCAAGACAAAATTCACAAGTTCATACACTCCATAGTAGAATGGAGTGACATAAAAAATGAATCAAACTTTGATGGGTGTGTCAAGGTCATTGTTAAAACTCAAAGGCTTAAGTTTCTCCTACTGGGCCAAAGGAATTCACACTGCATTTTACTTAAGAAATAGATCTCCCACTGCTTCTTTGGATGGAATCACACCATATGAATCTTGGTATGGTTTCAAACAAAAATTTAAACATCTTCGAGTCTTTGGTTCAGTTTGTTATGCTTTAGTTCCTAAGGAAAAGATAACTAAGCTAGAATATTGAAGTATGAAGTTTATGTTGGTTGGATATTTCGATGAAAAGAAGGGATATCATCTTTAAAAAATGGTAAATTTTTTGTAACTTAAGATCTCATCTTCAATGAAAAATAAAGAAAAAATATTGCTAGGATAGAAATCCTTCTGGATAAATTGAAAAAGAAAATGGATAAGAAGAATAATAGGATAAAAAATCAACCAAGTAAAGAAAAATGGTTTGAAATGGATTGGACTTCACTGGAAAATGAAAATGGTGAACAAATTTCTCATGATGGTTCTTCTACACATGAATACTTAGAAGAACAAACTTCAACCGATGAAGAGTATAGGATGCCTAAGTGGGCTACTCAACTTTTAAAATATGTTAGACCTAATGAAAAAAAAAAACATGTACAAGAAGTTCAACCACAATACAGGAATAATTTTCCTTAATAAAAAATGATTCTATTGAGCCTTCAAGTTTAAAGAGGTAGTAAAACATGAAAAATGGAAAAGGGAAATGATTGATGATTACAAATAATAGATGGAAAATGGCACTTGGAAACTTGTTGATTGTCCTCAAAATGTGAAACCCATTGGATGCAAATGGATTTACAAAATCAAGTATATGCCAGATGGAATCATTGAGAAATATAAAGAAAGACTAGTAACCAAGGGTTTTGCACAACAAGAAGGAATGGACTATGAAGAAAATTTTGTGCCTACAACAAAATGGATTATGATAAGTGACCGCAGACCCCCAACCCTCAGGTTGGAGCCCGCACAGGATCTTTCAACTTCGGCCCCTTAGAGTCTGACTGACTCTTTTAATTCCTCTCAGGAAATTATTCACTCAGCCTATCTGAGTATAATTCACAGACCCTCCTGAGCTATACCCACGTGATCATTCACCGGCATGAAATCCTCGATCAACACCCAACTGACATTGGGAATTTTCTCTTTTCCCTTCGGGATATCGGATTTCACGATTCCGCGAATCTCGTGGTTGAGCGTCTTACCTCTTCGACCTTCGAAACCCGAAATACTAAAAGTTGGACCCTCCTTACCACTGATTTTGGCTTTTCGCTCTTCGCGATTTTGGGAGTTGCGATGACATGCAACTCTACCTCTCGACTCCCAAAGTCCCGAAACTCGAATTACCGAAATCCCAAAAAGTCCACCCTCAGCCCTATTATACTTCGCAACTTCGAGATTTCCTTAGCACTATGTCTCGTCCCTTTGTCAACAAGATTCACGGTATG
>SNQJ01S0011569.1:146320-157536 GCA_010110895.2 Picea sitchensis
CGAATTCCCGAACACATCACTCTTTGACTCCACACACGAAACCTTCTTTCTCGATTTGGGAACTTGAACAACCAAGGTTTTGGCTTGCACTTCGGGCTCTCGAACTCTGAATTCCTGAAATGATCTGACTGCTCCAATAGATTATGATCGAAAACCCACGTTGACTCTACCTTTTGAAGGTTAGATCTATCCAACGCTTAACTCCCCTGCAACTTTCCTGGATCCTATGGTCCCTACTATTTCAGAAGTTCTCCTCAAAGAATTCCAAAAATTCAGTCACTTCTTCAAAGAACCTCCGGCTCAAAGAAAACCTACGATCCTCCTCTGGGATTTAACATCTTTAAGAACTACTTGCGCTTCTTGCTTTCTCTTAAATAATTCCAAGGCCCTAACCCTTCTAAGATTTCTTCACAAACTCAAGTCTTCAAGAAGACTCATGCACACACTCCTTGCGGCAATCCTTCAAATAATTCCGAGTACTTGAATTCCCGACTCTGTTCACTTCTCTCTCTACGACAGCAATCCTTCGATCTCTCGGCCTTAGTTCATAGTTCTAAGGTCTCAACCATCTTACGCACACCTTGCACAACTTCTTGTGGAATTGAGGACAACGGTATCCCTCCTGAGATTTTCAGAGATAAACTCTGAACACCTGTCAATGCACTCCTTGTGGACACTTCCACTACACTCCTTGCAGGAACTCTTGCTCAAGAAGAGAAGCAATTGAAACTCATTACCTTACTCTCTCATTCTTCAAACACTTAACATGAAAATCATACATTCATAGCATAACATCAAATGCACAACAGAAAGAGTAAAACAACCATAAGCATAGCATTCAGTATGTATACACATAAAGCATTATAACACCATGAATCTGAATCAAAGCTTCATATATTAAATTCAGAACTTTTGTACATGGGCTCTTCTCTACCACTCTCTGCTTCTCCTCTATGCTAATGTGCTTGATCATACAATCTCTAACTGATTGATACAATGATACAAAGAATGAGGGTGTCTATAGTCGTTTTCCCTCCAGCTCCTAAAACTGTCTAATCTAGAATTTAAATCTACCTACTTTCATTAACTATGCATAAATGCTTCTACATCATTAACTATTTCATTAATATCTGCGCATCCAAACTTTCAAAAACATTTCAAAACAATTTTGACATGTGTCAAAATGTGATGGTGTTCATCCCAGCTGTCTTCCGCCCCCACACTTGCTTGCTGTTGACGATGCTCCTGCATCAATAAGGATGGTGATTTATTTATCACATCAAAATGGATGGAAATTACATTAGATGAATGTTAAAAATACCTTCCTAGATGGAGACTTGTAATAAAATTACACATGACTCAACCTCCAATTTTTGAGCTCGAAGGATAGGAAAATAAAGTTTGTAAGTTAATTAAAGCATTGTATGGTTTGAAGCAAGCTCCCAGAGCTTGGTATGCCAAGATGGATTATTACCTTTGCAAAGTTGGTTTTTAGTGAAGTGAATTTGATGATACTCTGTATGTACGTCTACAAGGTAAACAATGGTGATATTAGTAATGTATTTGGATTACTCGATCATTACTGGGAACAATAACGATCATATTTCACACGTGAAGTAGGGATTACATGATGGATTCAAGATGATTAATCTGGGATTACTCCACTATTATATTGGAGTTGAAGTATTCCAAAAACCAAATAGCATTTTCATTAGTCAATGTAAGTATGCATCTAAGCTATTGAAAATTTTTGGCCTGGTAGATTGCAAGTATGTTCTAAACCCAATGCAAAAAAAATTAAAACATTCAAAATTTGAAGGGGGGAGGTTGGTAAATAGTACTAGTTATAGGAAATTAATTGGAAACTTGATCTACTTGACAACCAATCATCCATATTTATCATATGCAGTCAGTATTCTTTCTAGATTCATGCAGGAACCGAGGGAAAGCCACTAGAATGCAACAAAAGGGGTTCTTAGATGTATCAATTGTACAAAATATTATGGCCTTCTATACAAAAAGAATAATAATTTTGTACTTATTGGATATTCTGATGTAGATTTTGTTGGAAATCTTGATGATAGGGCATCAACATCAAGGTTTTTGATAAATATGGGATCAATGTCAATTTTTTGGAGTTGCAAGAAGCATGTTACAGTGGAAAATTTTTCACCAAAAGAAGAATATATTTCATCATGGGAAGTAGCATGTGAGATTTTCTGGTTACATAGATTTTTTATAGGATCTTGGAATTCTTCATGTAGAAGCCACTTCATTGTTGATTGATAGTCATTCAGCCATAAAATTTTCTAAAAAACTAGATTTTCATTCGAAAACAAAGAATTTGGACACAAATTACCATCACATAAATACACTCATCACAAAGGGCGTCATCAAACTGAAGTATTGTCCTTTTGAAGATCAGATCTCATATATCTTCACGAACCCCCTTGGAAAAAACAAATTTACTAAGTTCATAATAGAGCTTGGTATTGGTTCAAATGTATGTTTGGATAAAAGGTGGGAATGTTAGACATGATGATCCTAAAGTACTTAGTCTAGGATTATATTTTCTAGAATAATATTGTACTTGGTCTTTTCTAGAATGAATATTCTTATATTAGATAATACGTCTAGAAATTAGTTGTTTTTAGGATCAATAATTAGAAGATTAGTTAGATTCTTCATTTATTGTACATGGATAATTGTCATGTTTGCATGATTATGTGATAAGGTGTCCATATCAAATTTAGTGTAGGAATATAGAAAGACAAGGTTATTTATCTCTCTTCTTCTCATGCAAGAGTAATTGAGAATTTTGTAAGCTCTTGCATAAACTATGTAATTTTTGTTTTCCTTCATTCATTATTTTTTTGTGTTTGAGGACACATCTCCATCAAGAAGAAGAGGAAGCAATTCATCCTAATCCCTTTAAATTGTGGGGTATTTATTGTGGAGATCATTACCCACTTCATTGAAATTGTGTGGCGCTTCAATTATTTTGATTTAAAGGAGACTAATGAAGTTCAAGGTTTTGGTCTCCATGGGTCTTTATGACTCACATGGTGGTGAATAATTATGGCTAATATTTTACTCAAGTAGATGAAACTAACAAAAGGGGTTTGAGATAATGAGTAATTGGGCATTTATGACAAATGAACGAATGAATCACATACCCCTATTCATGATTATCCTAGCAAAGGTAAGATGGAGGACATGGACAATGTCTAAACTTTGGTTAGTTCAAATACGAGGTCTAAGAATAAGTCCCTTTTAGGCATAGAAATTCCAGTGATTTTTTATATTCCTAGCCCTCGTGAAAGAAAAAGAGGAAGAACCAAAGTTGGTGGAATAGGTGGCTCTATTACACATTCTGCTATGAATTCCTTTGATCCCCCTATTGAATAGGACCTTTATCACATTCTCTCGTGAAATTTTAAAAAATATATATATCATTGGAGAGGGAGGAGATGATGGTGATTGGAAGGATCTAGAAAATTCTAAGCTCAAAAAGGGATATACTACCCATATGCCCAAAATAAAGAGGTCTCAAAACTATGATAAAGGGGATCCCACTGGTACAAGTGACAAGAATATGAATAACATGGAGATAATCAATGATTATAGAAAGTTTCCTAACTAGGTGATAATTCAATAAGCAATATAATAGCAAAATATATCATGGATCTAGAGTTTCCTACATTTAGAGACAATTCAATTACCCTACACTATGCTAATTTTGACCCACAAGCCCAAAACCTCCAAATTCCAGGGTGAGAATCAAGGGAAAAAGTTAGTAGAAGACAATATCACTACACTTGATGCTAAATAATTAGGGGCTATGGAGATTTGAAAATTAATTTATCCACTAGGGACATGCTTAAACACCCTATACATGAGAAGCTAGAGAAGAATCTGTGTTTGAAAAAGAGAGTAGATGAGTTGGAATCAACACTAAGTCCCTAGCCTATATTTACACAACCATTGGCCATTTGAGGACCCAAAGAGGATATAGAAGAGGCCTCTGAGAAGCCCACTAAACCAAAGGCATCCTAGGAGTAGATACATGGAGTAAGGAATAATGTGGCAAGTAATATTGAAGATAGGATTTCTTCATTATTTGAGTTCCACGAGCTACTTAATAAGTATATTATTATTACTAGAAGGATTATTTCTATGAAGAAATATTTCAAATTGGAACTTCAAAAAGATGTGAGATTTAATGATAATTATGTAGAAACTTTTATTATAAAGCTAACTAATATGAATTAACATAAAATATTTAAAGAGAATATCCCCTCAAACAACAAGTTGAAACAAACTAGGGGGGGTTGGGATAGTCATATTTCTATCTCACAATAATTAATAGGAACATGTGAAGTGTTGGAGGAAAAAGGAGAAAAGTAATTTTCAATAAATTTGATTCTATGAAAAGGCTAGAGGGGGCATCCATTATGCAAGATGATAATGTTTTCACTAGGGAAGAACTTGAAGTGAAATTGGTAGCTACCAAGATCTCTTTGGGTGCTAAATTTGATGGAATTAGAATCTTTCCTAAGGTAGAGGTACAAATATGGATCATTGACTTTGTCATACACAATGTCGAGCATAATTATATTATTTGGGACTAATAAACTAAATTAAATGGGATTGAAAGTAAAATGTTTTCACTTACAATAAAAGAAGAAATCATTATGGGCCTCCTCAAAGACTATATTAAGATGTGGGTTAATAAAGTTATGGAAGCAACATCTAATACCTCATGAATCAGTTATTGTAGTTAGGGTTCGGGAATCAGCTGTGACATCATCAAATTCTATTTAAGAAAGTTCCTTAGAGGAAGAAAAGTTCATATCCCACCATTTTATCACCCTTTTCCATACATTTGGTTGGGCTATACCATGTTTCTTTCATATGGCATTGCACTGTGAAGGCCATGGATTGGCCAACTTTTCTCCTTTTCTGTCTCCAAGATTTGTGTACTATTTCAAGTTCACAAGAGCCTTATCCTAGCTCTCAAGAGTTAATGCATTTACATTCTTGTTTAAGTATTAGCCATAGGAATCTTTTGAGGCTATCAATACCTATTATTCTAGACTATCTTGGACATTCCATTTTTTGGAATCATTGTTTGAATTGAGCTCCATGTAGAATTATTCAAGTGTCATGTTGTTTTTATGATTTTTATCATGGGTTACACAAGTGGAATCTTGAGAAAGTGACTCTTTTCAAACTCAGTTGATTCCTAATGAAGCAATATTTTAAATTTCTATAAAAACCTTAGTAATGTTTTAGTTTTACTTTCATATTATTACAAATTCATGGTTATATATATATATATAGCAATATTTTAAATTTCTATAAAGACCTTAGTAATGTTTTAGTTTTACTTTCATATTACAAATTCATGGTTATATATATATATATATATATATATACATATATATATATATATATATATATATATTAAATTTCTATAAAAACAAGTAACTTAGTTTTACTTTCATATTACAAATTCATGGTTATATATATATATATATATATATATATATATATATATATATATATATATATATATATATATATATATATATATATATATATAATTACTTGATATACTTGATTGAACTCTGGTCACATCTTAAGCGGTCATGATTAGCAGAGATAGTAATGTTTTAGTTTTACTTTCATATTACAAATTCATGGTTATATATATATATATATATATAATGTTCGCATTCTTTCTTTGATTGGAACTCCCTGGTCACATCTTAAGCAGTGCAGTGCTTAAAAGAACATCTTTCATTTGAGATATTTATATTTTCTTGAAATTCAATATTGTATGGGGTGTTGCTTTTATCATTCACCCATCCTACTCAATAGAAATAATAAATAAGAGTTGTGTGAGAAAGAGGAGTATCAACTATATAAAACTAAAGGAGGGCATTCTTGATTTCCCTTGATAAATTCCCTAAAAATTGATCCTTTTTCCAAAAAGGAAAGATATCAACATGTTTTAGAATAGGTTTTACCATCAATTTAATAAAGGAAAACAAACTAACAAACTAGGGTTAATTTGCTAGAATTTCTTTTAGTGAGCTAGAAACTCAAATGTTAGAAAATACAAAGAGAAGTATGGAAGAAACTCACCCAGAATTCATTGCTTTAGGTGTTGGATATAGTATAGATGGAGAGTGTTGTGATATTCCTTAATGATTGATCCACGTCCCAAATGATCCTATGTATCTCAACTTTTTACAAGATAAGACTTGAATCAATCTCTAATACAAAGATATGTGTATACATATATGCATACATTACATACATGCATGCATTCATGCATATTACATACATGCATGCATGAATTCATACATACATACATACATATATAAAGAAAGAGAGAGACACATTTTATAAACACTATATATACCTTCATAAACGCTATATCTATAATAAAACTAAGGAGGGAGACACTAGTGCCCTCATGAATGATGATACCCCCCTTTCCCTAGATGTGGCGAAACCTCCCTTAAGTTGTAGGTTTTAATTATTCAAGGTATGATTGGAATTATGCCAATAAATATTCCCTAGGATGAATCAGAAAGCCTTCAAAGTTGAGTTGAGATGGTCACAAGAGGGCCCTATGGAGTGTTGGAGATGATAGATGCATGTATTCCAAGAGAATGGAATAGGTGAAAGTTCAATTGTGTTGCTTAAACAACGTATCACTATGAATGGATATAGAATATGTTGGTTTTCCCAGTTTGGGTTTCCAGGGGAAAAATCTATGTGTAATGTGTGTATTTTCCATTGTATCTTTTATGTTCTTTTATTGAAAAATGTGTTTGCAGTAAAATATTGTACAAGGTTAAAATCTACATCATCATCGGGTAGGTTTCCTATCAATACAACATAGGAGTGGACTGCACATCATACCCCTAAGTGGGTAGGTGCATGTTATGACCCAATGTGAGCATCTATAGGGATAAATGTATATGATATGATCCCAAGGGGGGGCATAAATGGGCCTAAATGTACATGTAGTGTGTAAATATATATGTAATAAGGTCGGCCTAATAGTAAAGGGGCCTCATGTGCAAGTGTGAATATGTATATATAGATATAATGTATTCATTATTGTGGACATGTGAATTGTGATGTATGAATGTATTTGGTTATGTGAAGGAGTTATTGTGTAAATTATCTATCTTGGAGTTGTGATCCATGCTCAAATTTTGTACATGGTGTGTACTTCTATTCTGTTATGATAATTTAAGCATTTGGGTCATTACATTTGGTATCAGAGCACTGATCCTAGGGTTTTTCTTCCTCAAACAAGACATCTTGGAATTTTCACTATTAATTTTGTTCGGGGACACTTTAGAAAAATGGAACTTGGAGGATAATTAGAATACATATCATAGTACTTGTGGTACAAATTTTAGTTTTGGGGTCATTGTACTTTTGGAGATACACCCTATGGAAGATTGGGTTTGGGGCTAGACCTGTAACTAGTCTCAAATAGGTGTTCTAGGTAAAAAAGTCATAACTTCTTCATAGAGGATAAAAATTTCATGAGACTAATTGCATTGTAAATAGTACAGTCCATATTATTCTTTGAGTGTTTCATAATCATGTATCAAATATTGGGTGTGCATCATTATATACAAGTTCGCTCTCCAAAATAAGACAAAATTCAGCATTGTTTGGGAAAGTTATCATAACTTTCATTTGGCACACCAAATTTTGGCCATACATGTGGAATTACAAAGAAGACATTTTAGATTACTAAATATCATAATTTTACATTTATAGGGTCTAAAATTTCAAAAATACATCAAAAGGAAGGTTGGACAGGTGGACAGACTCCAAATCAGGGTTTGAAAGCTATGTTCACTTAAAACCATCATAAATTTTGATTGGGATGTCCTATTGAATTGATTCAAAATCCATTGGAAAGAGAAAACATAGAAGATAATATTGTAACAATGATTATAATTTTGAAGAAATCTTCTCAAATAAATGGATTAAGGAAACAAAAATGGAGGAGTTGTATAAATTTCAAGAGGAGTTAAAGGAATCAATAGAAAACATATCCAAATTGAAAAAGGAAAATGAAGAGCTAAGAAAATATATTACAAATAAAAATGATGAGTTCACCAAGATGCAATCCCTTAATGAAACACTCATTAAGGAGGTTAAGAACTTAAAGAAAGAAAATAATATCAAAGGAAAGTGGAAAAAGGATGATTCAAGGGAAGATTTGAAAAAGAAAGATGAAGAGTTATGTAGATTATGAAACCATAATAAAAAACTATTGGATGAGGTTAAAATATTGAAAGAAAAGAAGAAGAATGATCAAAATCAAGAAGAAACAAGGATATTTGATGAAGAATCTACCAAAATATTGGAAGAGGAAATTTGCAAGAAGGTTGAGAAATCCTTAAATACTAATGAGGTAAAATTAGAAATACAAGCCAGAATTTAAGAAGGACGTCAGAATTTGATAGATGGGGTCACATTGTGGCTTCAAAAAGAGAAAGAAGACAAGATTCAAGAAGGTCAACAGAAGACACTTGAAGAAGTTGAACTCCATCTAGAGGATGTACATGCCAAATATGTTGGTATTATCTCTAAGGTTAGAGTAATCAAGGACCAAGCAAATATGATAGAAGATTCTATTGTCTTTGAAAAGAAGATAGATGAAATGGGTGTGAAGAATGAAGAAAAACCATCAAATGTCAAACCATATCGACAACCTCATTATCAAGAAAGATTTCAAGGAAGACAAGAATATCAAGGAAGAAAAAGGAATAATCATCAATATTCATGGAATATGGAATCACAAAACCATTATTCAACAAGATTTTATCATAGACCAACATATACTACAAATTGGAGAAGCTTCAACAACGATACATGGAATCAAGAGAAAGAAAATTATGCAACAACCAAACACCAAGGATTACGACCGAAAAGAATTGGTTTTGGATGGATGGATCATCATGAATGAAAGGAAGAAATTGGGAACATAAGAAAATCATGTTACTTGGTTTCATCACATGTGAATTCGTTAATTTCAAAGCTTTGAGGACAAATATTTTTGAAGGAGGGTACTTAGTTATGACCCAAGGTTAGAATATATATGGATACATGTATATGATATGACCCCAAGGGGGGGGATTTTTGGGCCTAAATGCACATGTAATGTGTAAATATATATGTAATAAGGTCGGCCTAATAATAAAGGGCCTCATGTGCAAGTGTGAATAGGTATATATATATAGATCATGTATTCATTATTGTAGACATGTGAATTGTAATGTTTGAATGTATCTGGTTATGTGGAGGAGGTTCTCCTATTCTTTAAGGAGTTATTGTGGAACTTATATATCTTGGATTTGTACTCCACACTCACATTTTGTACATGGTGTGTACTTTTATTCGGTTATGATATTTTAATCTTTTGGGTCATTACAATGTATGTATGCACTCAAGTGTGAATCTCATTCACTACACTAGGAGCACAAAAATCCAACAGAGTGGAAGAGGAGAGACTGATCAAAAAGGACCAAGGGATGAGAGGAGGAGAGAAAGGATAGGCATAACCTATCCTAGGATCTATATCAAGAGGGTGTGATGTGGGATATTTAGTGATAATGAGAATCAAATAGCTTCAACTAATATTTTGGATGAATGCAGGAAAAATGTATGAATGGTTTTAATAATATTCATTGATGCAAACATTAAAAGTGTATGCACAACTAATTTTTATGTCCAGTATACAAACATTAAAAGCGTATGGGGGGGATGATACTTTGATAGAATATTTCCCTATATATATTGTTTATGAGAGAACAATATAAGGGGGAAATTTCACACCATAACCTCCTCTTCGGTCCTACACAAGATATAACATAATAAATAAATGACAATATGGAACAACCATTACAAAGCATATTTTTCTTAAGGGAGAAAGAACCCAAAGGTTTGCATTGATAAAGAGCGGGAAATAAATTTACAAAAAGAAAAAATAATCTCACCTAGGAGTAGCCTTGAAGATGAAATTTAAGATTCCTATTTAAGTGGTTCATGTCCTATACGTATTTATTTCTAAACCAAAGTTGTAACTAGAAGATACATTCTCACAAGTAGTATAAGAAAATGCCCAATGTCTATACTAATGAGAAGTAATGAAGTTGCAACTAGAAAAATCATTGAATCCCTTATTACACTTATGCAACATAACCTTAAATTCATTGAAATATTGGAAATATTGAGATATCCCTATATGTATAGGTTTTATTTGGAGGATAGCATGCATATGAACAAAAAATGTTTACCAATTTAGGCCATGCAATTGCTTCTTTAGATTACTTTATCACAACTAGCTTTGGGACAACTTCTAAACATGAGAGAAGGAAGGATATAGAGACATACCTAAGGAAGGATTCAGGGAAAATGAATGAGGAAATAATACAGAGGAGAGACCCATGCCGTGAGGTTGAGAAAAGAGACACAACCTAGGAAAGAAAAATATCCTATGGCTAGGAGACCTAGAGAAAAATATCCCCATGAAATTGTGGGATATTGAGCACATAAACAAGGGAGAAAGAGAGAGAAAGATAGAAGTGAATAGGACTTCATGGTCCAAGGAATAAGAAAAGAATAATGAGAGAGGAGAATAAGGATCCTTCACTCAAGAGAGGGAAGGGTTTAAGGTATATCCCTAGTGGAGTTGCGAAAATATACCATGTGAGCATATTCACAAGACCACATGCAGATCAAGCATAAGGATGTAGAACCTCAATTAATAATTAATGGAAATACCTAGCTTTAGCGGAGATGAATATAAATATGAAATAAATCTTGTGGAATGGTTAAGGATAGTAAAAGAAATTGTAAGGATCATTTTCAAGAAATATTTATGTTTGATGGTGAAGCTTACAAGTGGCAGAGAATCCTTGATGAAGATACTAGGTGTTACTCCACATGGGAAAATTTTGAAGAAATATACTCAAATAAATGGATTAAGGAGACACAAATGGAGGATATGTATAAATTTCAAGAGGCGTTAAAGGAATCAATAGAAAACATCTCCAAATTTAAAAAGGAAAATGAAGAGTTAAGAAAATACCTCAATTAAAGTGTATGCACAACTAATTTTTATGTCCAGTATGCAAACATTAAAAGTGTATGGGGAGGGTGAGACTTTG
>SNQJ01S0011569.1:167845-185160 GCA_010110895.2 Picea sitchensis
TATGATTATTTCAAGTTAGGGTTGTTGACTAATCCAAAACTAGTCTTGTGAGACTAAAGAAACGTTTGATGAAAATGTTAGTCTCTTGTTGTTAAAGTTAAGGAAGGTTTGAAGGTATGTGATCATATACACCAGGTCTATTACAGAGTTACAAATCATATTTGGATGATGAAATTGATGAGGGCTTTTGGTTGAGGTACAAGTTGGGTACATGTGTGAGACAAGTAGTTGATGAGTTGGCACATACATGAGGTGTATAGTTGATGATGTTGGTACATATTGATGAGTACTTGACACATGATTGGTACATACTTGGTACATGGTTGGTTGCACTTTTTTATGGTACAGTTTGATTACAGATTGTTTGGTACAGGTTGGTGCATGGTTGAGGCACTTGTTTATGGTACAGGTTGATTACAGGTTGAGGTACAGGTTGATGCATGGTTGATGCATGGTTTAATTTTATTGGTACGTGTTTATAGCGGTATATCTCACAATGATAGTGTGATAGTGGTTCTATCATTCTACTTTTACTTCAAGGCAGTTAGACGGGGTAAGGACAGGTGGTTGTAGATGGAGAACATAGGGGGTTGTAGCCTCCTTCTGGTTGTAGCCAGAGAATTTGGGAGTTGGAGCTTCCCTCAGGTTGTAGCCTGAGAAACTAGGGGGTTGGAGACTCCTTCCAGTTGAAACTGGAAAACAAAGGAAGTTGGTGCTTCCAATGAATGTAATTCTTCAAGACATATAAGATAAAGAATTATGTGGTTTTCTCCCGATTTGGGTTTCCACGTAAAACATTGGTGTACTGTGTATGTGTGTGATTGTTCATTTCTTATTGATAATTATTGGATAATAATTCTACATTAATATAACACTTGGATTATTTGGAGAAAAAGGATTATAATTTCCCTATTACTGATTCACCCCCCCTCTCAGTAATCCAACAGAACCACCCTACCAAAAACACCACTAAGAAACTAAGAAACCCTATAGGAGAGGAATATGTAATAAACATAAGGGGGGAATGCCTCTAGATCAAATAGGATTTTCATCTTAATTAGATATCCTGGACTGTAGGTTAATTAGGGTACTTCAATTGGGGTTTCTAAAAAGTAATCAACAACAATATAACAAAGGAAATGAAAGATAACTTAGGATTAATTATCACTTTCCTTTTATATGATTGATTAAACTAAGTGTTGGAAATGAAAAATAGCGGAAAAGAAAGAACTCCCATAGATGAGTGATGTTATAGGTGTTGAATATTCTTAGGCTAAAGATATGACTTGTGACAATTCTCTAAGAGAGTGTTACACCTCCTAAATTATCCTCCATAGGTAGCTCAATTGTCCTACCCCCTAAAAGTAAGAAAACACTATATCTACCACATATAATGATATAAAAATATGAAATGAATATAACCCAAGTGCCTTCAAAAGTGTTTGATAATTTCGTTTCCCTAGCTATGTTCAAATATCCCTTGAGTATGTAGGGTTGAATCATTCAAATCATCAAAGATCAAAGCCTTTTGAGATTACCTAGGATCAGACATCAACCCTACAAGGTTGGATCCAAACTAATAGAAATATATCCATGTTGATTTGCTAAAAAATACAAATGTGAGAAACCTGATAGACTGGTAAGAGAATTAGTAAGCTAGATCAATATTTGACATTAATCTGAGTGTGTACCTACAAGATAAGGTCTCAAAGATAGAAAATTTCAAGAGACTTTATAAAGAGGAATTGAACGGTATGAATAGGAAAATGAAGAACCTCAAGGTATAAATGAATCACAAAATGGTAATTAAAGAGATAGACCCATATGAAAAAGTTAAACTATGAAGTTTCATCATGTATCATGAGTTCTCAAGTCATGACATTGATTTTCCCCCTAAAATCAGTCTCTTTATTTCTTGATCCTTGAATCATAGAGATGGTACATCTAGGAAATCCAATAGTTCTATTAGCACATTGATATTAGGGTTAAGGAATATTTTAGTCATTTGACCTTGTAAAAAGAAAACATAATTGGATTTGGTCCATTATGGACCCAAAATGTGGTATCCTAAGTAAGTATGAGCCTAATCAAGAGTTTTCACCCCAAATTGAACTTATAGAATAAGAAAATTCCCCTAGGGTCAAAGTGAACCAAAAAAACAACTAAGGGTCAAATACCATGACAGGGGGCATGACATAGGACCCTACATAAGCACTAGACATCCGTATGATTTAATACATATAGGATAAAGTAGGGAGGACTCAAGGAAGGTAGTCCAACATAGAAGGATGATAGAGAGAGATATTGTATCATCATTGGTGGATCACACATGGATACGACATTGAAGAGTTTCACACTATGACCTCCCTAGTGGGTAGCTATATGTGAGTGATAAAATGAAAAATCCATACGCTATATATTCCCCCCATTATAAGAGATATTATCCCTAATATGGGAATGGCAGTGAGTTGCAATAAAAGAGAGAAGCACACAAAGTAAAAATAAGAAAAAAAACAGTGGAAAAGAAATTATGTGTGGGGAAGAGCCTACTAGTGCATGTGGTAGAAACTAGACATGGTAAAGGAGTAATCTCCATTATTTGACTTCACTTGAGTACTTGAATTTTACATCAAGACACCATGCCTTACTAATTAATAAAAGATGGAATACATCACACACTTGCACAAGTAATATGATAGCAATCATGTATAATACAAAGATCAAATGAAAGAATGAGAAGAAAATAAATTCATGGAAAAAAAAGACTATTGAGAATGGATACATATGATTCTAAAAACTAAAAAGTAAAGTAACCAAAATATGAAATGAGATACATAAATATAACTACTGTTATCACAAGAATTTGCAACATATCCCATTGGAATCAGATAGTGATTCATATCTGACCTTAGGAGCATCTTGTTGTAAATCATGTGGCATTTTTCCCATGATTTCCAAAGGGAAACAAAAATGTTTGGGTTTGCACAATCAAACCACCCTCAAATCGAATTAAGTTGAGCCACCTGTTGCACCTGTATTGGACAGAGAAGAATATTTTCATGGCCTCGAGGAGTCAGGATTGACCCAAAGAAATTCGTTGGTGCCTCCTAGAGTATTCATGGATGTCAAGCCCCGTTCTGATCCCAATGAAGGTAGTTATTGAAATTGAGGGAGTTGGCTGAAACCTCGTCTCAGCACATAAATGGAAAGTCGGAAAGACTGGCAAATTTAGAGCTTGCGTCTGACAACAGAAGACTGTCTACACAGTCTGACAGAGAAGACACCGACTGAAAACTTTGAATGCAGCAATCCAACCACACTCCTGGTGGTTGCAGTAGGTCTGCTTATATATAGGCAGTTTTGATATTTTGTGATGGTCGAAGGGTTGAGCTAGTGATCTCGTATTGTAAACTTTTGATGAAGAACACTGGTTCTCTGGTTATGTATTTGTTTTTGAGACATCTTGGTTAATCTAAGTCAGCTTTCTTACTCCGTCTTATTTTCCTCTGATACTGAGATATTTCATGAATGACTGATTCAAATGGATTGTTGTAACTGTATTATGATGAATGTTTGATTATAGTGTTGTTATAATTTCTTTTAGTTTCTTTGAGATTTGAATTCAAGAGGATCTTGTGTTTAAGTTTTTTCTCCTTAGGTTGATGGAAGACATGATGTCCACAATAGACCTCTACACTCTCCTCGCCAAATTCTTCTTCCTATTCACCTTTAACCCAACTTATTGATTGAAGTTGATACAACACCTCAATTGCTTGTGCATGCCATCCCACATTTTTTGAATTAGAACGTTATTATCTTGAGTCTTATCCATTTGACCCCCTTAAAACTCATTTACTTATTGTATAAACTGATGGGTACTGGGCTTATCCTCATTACAGTCTGAGGGTGATTCCTAGTGATAACATAAATGGCACCATTGTCGGGGACGTATTTGAGCAGATTGAAGAGCTCCCTGGGAAGAACGAAATGGATCCAACTCTTGATGGTAGACAAGAGAGGGATACATAAAATTGACTATAATCATCTATCTGGTGACTCCACATCAGAGACTCCACTGGGGATGATCCTACTAATAGAAAGATGAAGGAAATGACTAGGTATCATCTTATGATCTTTCTTCATGAACTTTTGTTGTTCTTTATCATCTCATTTTTGTTTTTCCCTTCACATATAAAGAGGATCATATTTTTCTTTGTTTATTTGATTGATCACCAGCCTTCCATTATATATCCATCCTTGGAAGAAGCGAACATGCTTTCTGCCTATGTTGTAGATGTTGATATTATATCCTCAGCTCAGCCTACTCATAAATATGAGCTTCATATTGAAAACCCTCCTGAAATCAATCACCCTTGCAGCCCTGGGGAGGTTGAAACTGATCCACTGGCTCCTCAAATATCATCACATCTTGTTGTTACTGTTGAGACTTGTCATCAGTGTGTTAAGCCTCATATTCAGCCCACTAGTTTTCAAACTAGAATCAAAGACAAGTTGTTTAAACCTTTAAAGCTTCCATATCATCTTCATCCTTATCCTCTTGATTTCTTTAAGTACTTTCCTAATTTTTCTGTAGAGGATCATGTTACAGCTGAGAGGCATGTGGAGGCTTTCGATAATTTTATTGATCAGTTTGATATAGTTCATGAGGATGTTACCATGAGGTTGTTTTCCAAATCCTTGTTAGGAGATGTTGATGTATGGTTTAAGGGTTTGGGAGCTGACTCCATTGGTTCTTGGGTTAATCTATACAATGATTTTTTAAAGTGGTGGGGTGAGAACAAGTCCCTTTATCATTACTGGGATGGTTTTAATGCCTTGAGGAGAGGGGAAGAGGAAGCCTCGACAATCTTCAACAGGAGGTTTTACAGTGTTTATCATAGTATGCCTAAAGAGATTAGACCCACGGAGACTACTGCCATGGTGAATTATGTCATGGCTCAGCATTTAGAGCTTTTCCTTCTTCTGATAGAAAGGAAATCTACATCTTTATCACAGTTATTCATGGATGTTGAGGAAGTAGAGGAGAACCTCTAAGCTTGTGGCAGGATTCAAGGTCAGTATAATATCAACTCTGAACATGAGGGGGGTTTTACTTGATGTCCCTATGAAGGAAATATTGTGGATGATTTTGTCTTCGAAGCAAGTATCAATGAGCAACCTTGTCTTGATGAAAATCATGTGTATGAACAGCTGGAAGCAGCAGTTACTACTGTTCTTGAAATGGATATTTTTAACAGTTATATTCTTGATGAAATTATTGTTTTAAAGGTTGATCATAGATGTGAAGGGAAGCCCATTTTTGATAAATATTCTTTGATCATAGATGTGAAGGGAAGCCCATTTTGATAAATATTCTAGTGATGATGAGCAAAAGAAGCTTATCTTATATTTGATCACTATGAAGACAAGAAGGATGATGCAGAGGTTGGCCATGTCATAGAAAACATAACCCGAAGTTTTGATCAAGAGAAACCCTTAGTTGAGGCACATGAAGAGATCGCTTATTCGTGAAATTCAAAATAAATCCATAGTCATAAGTGGATCAACAACTACCTACGCCCATCCTTCTTCCACTTGTACCTACAGCTCACAGTTAGGCGTTCTATTTGACCCACGATGCTTGTGGTTCAATCAGAGATGATGGATTGCCTGACACTGATAGATTCGTGAGAGGGACTGTCCGATTTAGATTTGTTTGAAATAAGATATTAGGGTAGTTGGCGTAGAATAAGATATGTTTTGAGTTGGGTAGGTGCAGAAAAGAGGAACCATGGGCAATGGAGTTACAATATGAGATTTAATCAAAACAAATCCTACAGAAAACTTTACAGGGCAAGGTAGGAAAATCACTAGATTCTCTTTCATGTGCTTGAGGTATGGCAGAGAGGGAAAATGTTAAGAAGTCGAATTAAAGACAAAGCAATGAAGAATTTTGCGTTTAACTTCAGTGGAAAACATCGACATTGCTTTCAAACTAGGAACATGGTGCTTTTACACAAATCCCGATCTTAAATCTCTTTAAAACAATAGAGAAGAGAAACATATATGAAAAATGTGATAAAAACAAAATCACAAGGAGAAAAAACTTCACCAATGAATTGGACACAAGAATCATGTAACTGCTGTGACTCTATTATTGAATTGATGAAAATACGGAAAGCTCAGTGAGCTGCTTTACAAAACCAAATCATGGTCCCCTGACTGATCAATCCCTGTGCATTTGACTCATTAACATATATAAAAAATACTCTCCCAAGCTCATGAGGTCGAATTCAACCACCTCTCCTAAAAATAGCAACAAATCCCCAAAAATTCAATCACAAATTTGGCCAAATTTGTTGAAAATAGGGGTACGCTCAGACATTTGTTTCTCCTAATAGGTGACACCTGTGCAATAACTGTAGGATTTTATTGTATATGAGAATGTGATGGACAAAACTTCCTTTGGTTTCTCCACTTCCTATCCAACAAAATGTGCCGTTCTACAAAAGATGATTGAAACAGAAAGAACCGAAAATATAAAACATGAGGATGAAAGATAGATTTTATTATCCTAGATGGTGGCACCTCAGAAAATATGGAAGAGGTTTTTTTCTTCATTCTATTCTAAACAAAACCCTTGATTTTTGAAAATTCATTTCCATTCGGCTGTGAACTGGGCTTCTAAGTCGGCGTCAACCTGCAAAAATGGACGATTTTGAGAAATTGGGGGAGGTCCATTTTGGAGAGATAAGTGTATTTCAGACCCTCCCCAAGGTGGTAAGTGGTATTGGAGGGGGTCCAATTTCACTAGGGAGGTGAAAAGTTTCCTCCCAATACCACTCTATCTGGACCCCGCTAAAGCCCTAAAAGAAGAGCATTGATTTTTACCTTGGGATAAGTGCATAAGGTGCTTTTATGTTTTATTTTATTTTTAAAGTAAAAAAAGGGGAGGATCCCGCGCTTATATTACTAGTGAAAATTTACAAAGTCTGATATTTCCACCAACTGTCCCGCCTACTAATAGGAAACCGGTGACGGCCATTTGAAGTTGCCATTTGTCTTCAAACAAGCAAAAATTTGGCAAGCTATTGTCCTGCCTGAAGGAAACCAAGACTCGACAACAATGCATTTAGTCCTGTGTCTAACAACCTCATTACAGACATATCTAATATCTAATGCTAGGAGAAAATGCAAATTAGAAACATTAATGTAACCTTTTGACCAGGCGATTTGCCATCATCATCTTTCTTTTCGCCATCCCGTTGAATCGTAGGCTTATGCTGCAGTACGCATTAATCAGAAGTCGGGGGATGCTCGAGGTGTTGCGTACATCATGTCTAGGCGTTGGCTGATTTGAACGGCTTTGAATATCTGGTCATCCACCATACTACAAGTTTCAAAGATGAGCTCGAGATAACTCACAGATCGGGAGGTGGAGGTTGGTCCTCCCATTCCTCCTGAATAGTGGAGAGGGGATTTGGCCCTCGAGCATGGGTTCCCTCCTTTTCTGCCATGGCTTTGCTAAGTTGGTACGTGCTGGCTGATTATACTATTGAGTTGTTGTCTATGGGGGTGGTCCGCGTGTTGGGCTTGTCATTTCTTCTCCTCCACTCAACACTTCTTCTTGAACGTAGCAAGTGGTGAAGTACTCTCCCTGTTCTTCTTCCTTACGCCTATGAGAGGTTCCACGATCTGGAAGCTTAATCTCATTTCCAAAATCCATGGGGGGATTCCAATTGTCCAGGACGGTGAAAATTAGGTGTTCCGGACAGTTTTGGATGGATTCGTTCAAAGGCATCTCCGCCACATATGCCATGGGTGGTGTTTTGTGTCTCTCGTGCTCCCTGGTTGCCCTAGTTGCCCGCGCAGATGCAAGGGCCAATGCTCGCTCAAATGCCTTCTGCCTCTTCCTGCAAGAGTCATAGGCATACCACATTGCACCTCTGCGAGGCTTCATGTGCACTCTCGGCATGTGGAGGAGCTGAGCTAAGGCTGGGGCATCGACAGAAAGATTGGCCCTGCTCCAGCACCCTACAAATTGGATTTGCAAATACATCGTTTTGCCATTCAAACGGATGATAAGGGTGAGGTTGATTGTGACCATGGTATCCATTAAACCTGAGTGCTTAATGCTCTGGAATGTCATTCCCTTCGCTTGCTTGAGGGGACTCATCAACTGGACATGGCTGCGTGGGCACCCACACAGATTTAATGGTGAGAGGATGGGAGGCGGTGGCCATTATTTATGGCACTACCCGTCACATTGCCACTTGGCCTGTGTGTTCAACATGGCACCCCATCCAAGGGATTTATGTTTTATTTTATTTGTTTTTGAATTTTTGTTTTATTTATTACATTTTAACTTTTTATTTTATTTATTAGTTTTAACTTTTTGTTTTATTACGTTTTAACTTTTTTTTACGTGTTTTAATTTTGTTTTATTAATGTTTTGGGCCTATTCATTTTATTTGTTTATTACTCATTTCTAATTTGGTTTTATTATTGTTTTATGTTATTATATTTTTGTTTTAACTATATAGTTTAGTTTTTATTTATGATTTATTTTATTTTTATGGTTTTTTTTTTAATTGTTTTTTTTTATATATGCTTTTTAATGTTTTAATTATATAATTTGGTTTTTATTTTGTTTTTAATTCTGTTTTAAGTTTAATTTTTATTTATTATTTAATTCTAATACACTAACCTAGTTACCAATTATTAATTAATTAATTAAAAATTAATTTATTATTAATAAGTCTAATTTAATTTTATTAATCTAACATTTTTTGTTTATACTAAGTTTCGTTTATGCAAGGATGAGTGGCAGGTGAGACATAATTAATGGGTCAAAAGGGAAAGGGAGTGAGGGCGCAGAGGTGGATGAAGGATGCACTAGGGTGATGAAGGATCGGGTGAAATGCGTGGAGGGGGAAATGGAAACAACCAAGAGACCAACAAGCCAAGAACTTCATCGTGAGACCGACAAATGATATCTGAATCATCAGACCTCCTATAATTATAGGAACCTAACATAGGCTCCACCTGGGGATGGCAGCTCTTTCGGGAGGTGTCAATAACCATTGAACTCTGAACATGCAGGTCAGTGTCAAGAACCACTAAACTCTGAACATGCAGGCCGGTGCTTTATTCATTGGGTTGATCCCAACATCTTATTCTGCAACCTATACCTGTTTTGATCTTTCAACTGAGACCAAATCAAAAAGAACACTGCTTAAAAAGAGATGCTCGGAATGTTGAGCTTATTCAAAGCTGCTACCTACCCTACACTACTGACAATTTCGTTGTTCTAAATGATACAATAATGCCAGTGCATTCAGTCAAGAAACTGCTCTAATAAATATGTTCTTTTAATGTTTTCAATCAATATCAGAAATAGAACTTGCACGGGTAACACATACTGATTTCCAGCCTAATCTTTACAACACAAATCCCTGGGTCTGTGGACAATTCTAGAGACTTTGGGAATCAATGGGTATTCTGAAAAAGAAAAAAAAAAATCCTCCATATAGACAGCTACAGGATCATGATAAACATGACCTATCTCCTGATGTTCAAATTCAACCAATTCAACCTCATGATTTGGTACTATATTTATGTTGTCTAGATCCTCAAAAAATTCCCAATATGGCTGTAAATGTTCTGATAGGTTTAGCAGTAAGAATATTGTTGAACTAAATTGTGAAGCTAGTTTCCTGACCATGTCAAGATCATAACAACTTTTCATCTCATGACTGGTGAATGAAGAATGATTTTGACCACACGGGTCATCCAACCTATCAGTTATTGGATCCTAAAAAGACTGACAATATTGTTGCATTGATTCAAGTGAAATTTCATGACTTTCTATGTGTTTATCCTTCAACATTTGTTCAAGAGTCTCCTTAAAAATTTGAAATGAATTATAATCTAATGGTACAGAATTACTTTCCACTGATTCAAATCCTGTTTCGAGCTCTGGACTCCCATCTAGACTTTGAAAATCAAGGCAAATTAATGACTGTCATTTTGGGTCTAAAACAGGTCCCATGTCATCAATGACATCCTTTACTAACTCATCAGAAAAAATTGTCTTCACTATTTACAACTTGCCTAGAGTTTCTTTTCAGAAATTAAAAAGATGAGAAACATAAGGGTAGAGTGTTTCCACTTACTCTGAGATTTTCTGCACTTTGATCACTGTTGTCATAATTTCCATGTATAGATTGATTATCCTTCTAGGATTGCAAATGATCTTCTTCCTCCCAATCATATGTGGTTGATTTCTTTGAAAAATCCAATGTGGTATAATCATCATTGTACCAATCAAGATTGGGTGAATCATCCATGGATGAAAATCCATTAAACATGCATATCATATCAGGAGAATCTTCCTCCATATTCTGATTTTGAACTTCATCTTCGACTGTATTATGAATTGAATACATGAAAGAATCATTATCCAAACCATGGTACCAAGGATGAACTACAAAGTGTTTGGGGACATGGATCCTTTTCTGTTCAGGAACTATTGGTACATGTGGTCTTTGAACAACAAGTTCATCTTTTCTACTAATCCTCTGTGTCATCTCTCTTACAGTGTTTGCCAGAACATCTAGTTTCATTTCTGAATATGTCATCCATTCCTTTTCTATTCTATCTTTCTCTTATGCCTTTAACTTTGCCTTTCTGTTCAGCAAGTTAGTTTCCACATCAACTGCAATCTTTTGCATTTCTTCAAGTGTTGCAGTGTTCCATTCTTTTAATTGGAATGCCATCTCTAGATCGAAGGCATGTGGGAAATGCAAGTGATTTGATCCTGGGGGTGGCCTTATATCAGCAAGCATTGCATGATATACCTTATTGAACCTTGAAGAAAACTTAGGTATTGTCTCCCTGGATTTGTTTTCAACTGGTCATACTCTTCTAGGATGACGAAAACATTTCACATGATCACCCACCTATCTAAGAAAACTTGCATGAACTGATGAAAATTTCTAATGCTTGCAGCTGGAAGGTTTTTAAACCAATTTTTAACTTTACCTTGCAAAGACAAGGTGAACATCCTGATATAGACATCGTCATCTTCAACCTCATAAAGGTCAAGGAAATCTTCAAACCTATGGATGTTTTTTTCAGTAGTGATATTGGCATCCTCTCCATCAAATCTTGGCAGCTTATTGTTATAATTGGTAGGGAATTCATGGAGCATAGGAGGCAAATCTAGGGGCTTGTATCTTTCTAGGATCTTTGCAGCTATAGGAGGTAAAGAAAAGGGCTTATGGTTAACTGGAATTTCAACCATGGGGGGAGATGAAGCATGAGATTTGTGCCTTACTGGACTATCTAGAGATATGGGAGTGTATACCAGAGCTATAGGTAAAGACTGAATCCTTTGAGGTTCTTCAGCTTGATCATGATCATTATGAGCTTCAGCAATTAATCATTGACCTTGATTATAATAGGAGAGAATACAATTATAGATAAATCCAACGATATCTTGGATACAATTTGAGTTTGAATACCTGATCTTTCCAGGTTGCCTTGCCATGTTTCAGATCCTTACTCCAGTGGAGTCTTCGAATTGGAACTGATCTGGAGATTGGAGTCGTCAGGTGAATGATCTCATCCTTCTTGTGTCTGTTCATTGTCCACCATCAGTGATCAGATATGGAACTTTGAAGTGTACTACTAGGGAAAGTTCCCCAGTATGGTCGTCATTATGTTAGCACTCTGTAATTTTCCCAAGGTTGTGGAGACAGTCACAGAGGCAACGTCAAAACCACTTCGAGTCTTGGATCTGGCCCTCCAAGACTCAGAGAGGGATCTCTGTGTCTGATTTAGATTTGTTTGAAATAAGATATTAGGCTAGTTATGCAGAATAGGATATGTTTTTGAGTTGGGTAGGTGTAGAGAAGAGGAACCATGGGCAATGGAGTCGCAATCTGAGATTTAATCAAAAACAAATCCTACAAATAGCCTTACAAGGAAACATAGGAAAATCACTAGATTATTCATAGGCTTGAGGTATGGCAGACGAGAAAAGTGTTAATAAGTCGAATTAGAGACAGAGCAGAGAAGAATTTTGCGTTTAACTTTCAATGGAAAACATTGACATTGCTTTAAACTGGGAACAGGGTGCTTTTACACAAATCCTGATCTTAAATATCTTTATACAATGGAGAAGAGAAACATATATGAAAACAGAGGAAAAAACAATCACAATGAGAAAAACTTCACCAATGGCTTTGACACAAGAATCATGTAACCGTTGCGACTGTATTATTGAATTGATGAAAATACAGAAAGCTCAGTGAGTTGTTTTACAAAAACTAAATCATGGTCCCCTCACTAATCAACCACCCCACATTTGACTCATTTCCATATATAAAAAATACACTCCCCAGGCTCATGAGGTCAAATTCAACCACCTCGTCCAACAAATAGCAACAAATCCCCAAAAATCTAGAACTGCAAATTTGGCCAAATCTATTGAAAATAGGGGTATGCTCAGACATTTTTTTCTCCAAATCAGTGACACTTGTGAAAAAAATTGTAGGATTTTGTTGTATATGATCATATGATGGAAAAAAACCTCCTTCGGTTTCTCCAATTTCATCTCCAGCTCGCTGAAACAGCTCCCACAAAATCAGGAACGAAACAGAAAGAACCGAAAATCCAAAAAATGAGCCTAAAAGATAGCTTTGATTCTCCCATATGGTGGCACCTGTAAAAAATATGGAAGAATTTTTTGTTCTTCATCCTGTTCTGAACAAAAACCTCTCTCGGTTTTTGAAAATTCGTTTCCATTTTCCCTGAATCGGCTTCGGAAGTTGAAGTGTCAAACTAGTAAAAAACGGGCGATTTTGAGAAATTGGGGGAGGGCGGTTTTGAAGAGATAAGCGGTATATCGGACTCCCCTTGAGGTGGTAAGTGGTATTGGGAGGGGGAGTTCCGATTTCACCAGGAGGTGACAAGTGTCCCTCCCAATACCACTTATCGGACGCCCACCCCCCCGTTAAAGCTCGAAAAGCACCGGAGGGTCCGATTTAATTATTGAGCGTTGATTTTTTTTAACCTTGGGATAAGTGCATAAGGTACGCTGTATGTTTTATTTTATTTGTTTTTGAATTTTTGTTTTATTTATTACGTTTTAACTTTTTGTTTTATTTATTAGTTTTAACTTTTTGTTTTATTACGTTTTAACTTTTTGTTTTACGTGTCTTAATTTTGTTTTATTTTTAATTTATTATTTGTTTTATTAATGTTTTGCACCTATTCATTTTATTTGTTTATTACTCATTTCTAATTTGGTTTTATTATTGTTTTATGTTATTATATGTATTATATACTTGTTTATTAATTTTTGTTTTAACTATATAGTTTAGTTTTTATTTATGATTTATTTTATTTTTATGTTTTATTTTTATTTTTTTAATTGTTTTTATTTTATATATGTTTTTTAATGTTTTAATTATATAATTCAGTTTTTATTATGTTTTTAATTTTGTTTTAAGTTTATTTATTATTTATTATTTATTATTTATTATTTAATTCTAATACACTAACCTAGTTACTAATTATTAATTAAAAATTAATTTATTATTAATAAGTCTAATTTAATTTTATTAATCTAACGTTTTTTGTTTATCCTAAGTTTGGTTTATGTAGGTATGAGTGGTGGGTGAGACGTAATCAATGGGTCAAAAGGGCAAGGGAGTGACTGTGCAGAGGTGGATGAAGGATGCAGTAGGGTGATGAAGGATCGAGTGAAATGGGTGGAGGGGGAAATGGAAACAATCGAGAGACCAGCAAGCCAGGAACTTCATCGTGAGACCGACAAATGATATCTGAATCATCAGACCTCCTATAATTATAGGACCCTAACACAGGCTTTATCTTTTTATCAGCATTTGAAGGTAATATGGGTGATCATAAGAATGAAATTAGCCAGCTATCACACTTTCCTTGTTTCTTATGGATCATTTGCGGTGAAGTGAAGGATTCAGTTATCAAATAGTTTGAATGGCTATGGTGAAGGTTTACCTTCACCTAGCCCATTGCAAAAGTCAGTTAGTTTAGGTTTTGTACATAAATAAGCTCCCTCAGGATCAGGTGTGTTTGTTTTTTATTTTAAAATGGAATAGTTTAATTTCTCATTATGTTGCCTTCAGCAGGATGTTTTCTGAGCATCACTCCATAGCCCAACAACTAAGGCACTGGAACTACTTGTTCTTGGCAGTTCGTAGGGATCATGCCATCCCCTGTGGAGCTAGATGCTATCACAAGAATTTGCAGCATATCTCATTGGAATCAGACAGTGATTCAGATTGACCTCATGAGCATCTTGTTGTAAATCAGGTGGCATTCTGCCCATAATTTCCAAAGGGAAACGAAAATGTTTGGGTTTGCACAGTCAAACCACCCTCAAATCAAATTAAACTGAGCCACCTGTTCCTCCTGTATTGGCCACAGAAGAATATTTGCATGGCCTTGAGGCATCAGGATTGACCCGAAGAAAGTTGTTGGTGCCTCCTAGAGTATTCATGGATGCCAGGCCCCGTTTTGATCCCAATGAAGGCAGTTATTGAAACTGAGGGAGGTGGTTGAAACCTCGTCTCAGCACATAAATGGAAAGCCATAAAGACTAGAAAATTTATAGCTCACATCTGGCAACAGAATATTTTCTGCACAGTCTGACAGAGTAGACGCTGACTGAAAAAATTGAATGCAGCAATCCGATCACACTCCTGATGGTTGCAGCAGTTCTGCTTATATATAAGCAGTTTTGATATTTTGTGATGGTCGAAGGGTTGAGATAGTGCTCCTGTATTGTAAAATTTTGATGAAGAACATTGGTTCTCTAGTTATGTATTTGTTTTTGAGACATCTTGGCTAATCTAAGTCAGCGTTCTTACTCCATCTTATTTGCCTATGATACTGAGAGACATGAATGACTGATTCACATGGATTGTTGTAATTGTATTATGATGAATGTTTGATTATAGTGTTGTTATAATTTCTTTCAGTTTCTTTGAGATTTGAATTCAAGAGGATCTTGTGTTTAAGTTTTTTCTCCTTAGGCTGCTAGAAGCCCTGATGTCCACAGTAGACCTCTACACTCTCCTCACCAAAGTCTTTCTCCTATTCACATTTACTCCAAATTACTGATTGAAGTTGATACAAGACCTCAATGGCTTGTGCATGCCATCTCAAATTTTCTGAGTTAGAACGTTATTATCTCAAGTCTTATCCATTTGACCCGCTTAAAACTCATTTACATTTACTGTACAAACTGATGGGTACTGGGCTTATCCTCATTACAGTCTGAGGGTGATTCCTAGTGCTAACAACTACCATGTTAGTAGAATAAAAGATAGAGTATGAAATGAAACATGAGCAAGTTTAACTACTATGAAAATAATATAGCAATTAGACTATGAAAGAAGTGTGGTAAATCCAATTATTATGAAATAAATACAATAGCTAGATTATGAAAGAGGTATTAGAAAAGAAATGTGAGAATGAAAGTAAGATATATTCATGCACCTACATGACCATAGGAGCTTAAGGTAGAATATAGCTAAGGTATAAGATATGTGAACATGATAAGCATGATATTCAAAAAAGTGACGGATCTACAAAACAATGGTTAGAGGCTTTCCCTATTTGCGGAAGGGATAGTGACATCAACGCTTAAGGAAGGATAGGAAGAAAGTGAAGATGAAGGAAATAAAAAAGAGGTGAGAAACAAGTGACAATGTTGGTGCAATGCAAGCAAAGGAATGAGGTAAACATGTTGGCAATAAGATGACAACTAGAGCATAGAGATAACAACACTAATGAGGAGTTAATGAAGGAATTAAGTGACATACGTCAGCATGGGCCCAACACAAATACAACATCATACACCAGCATGGTTCTAGTGTGAGCATAGTAGGTAAAAACAATAAATGAACACCTATGAGGGAATGGGAGGTGACATATGTCAATACGAAACTATTGAGGATGTAGGAGGTGATGTCACTCATGGAGCACTAGAAACAGAAAGAGCCAATAGGTGATAGGAGAAAACTCTAGCACTCAATTAGCAAGGGAAGGAGGTAATCAAGAGGAGATTCATATAGATAGAGGCTACAATATTCTAATACTAAATACAACATATCAAGGAAGACACCAAGAGAAGTGATGATCGGTCACAACTAGGGAGAATCCATCTCAAACAAAGTTCAACTTGAGATAATCACATAGATGAAACCAATCACCAGCTAAACAAATAGGGAGAGAGGAAACCAAGGTGAAAGAAGGGGAAAGAAAGAAAGAAAAATGTATCTTTCCCTAAGTGTCCAAAGGATAAATACAAGGAGGAAGTGAGGCGAGAGCATGCAAACTCTATAGAGGGGAAGAGAAGAGACTTCCCAGAGTAGCTCAGGTTAGTAAAAAAGAAGAGAGAGAGGGATAAACCATCCTAGAATATAGGAAAAGAGGGTGATTATGACAAGAGTTGTAGATTGGACCAAGGAAACAAGTCAATATATATTTTAGAAGGTATTTCATGGCATCCATGTTCTTCCAAGCATATAAATATTTAGTCCAATCACTAGTAAATTGGACCCGATTTTTTATAGTTTATTGATGAACTTGTGTTGCAAAAATGTCGCATGTGCGAAGAATCCTTTAACCCCTTTTCATCATGAAGTGGTCATCGAACGAGTGATGGAAGTATGCATGATCGTACGTTTGACAGTCATCAACTTCAAAATTCGATCGAAGCTCATCAATAGTGCATCGTAAATCCGTCGGAATTTTAACGAATATACCTCAAACTGACCACTAGTTTTCACAATATTTTAAAAAAAAATTAGTTCCAAAAAGGGGATGTCAGGAAACACTTCAATGAACCGATCCACAAAATTTAAAATATATATATATATATATCCAAAAAGGGATTTTAGAAACAATGATTTTGTTTCTGTAACAATAGATCATTACGAGGTTTGTGTGTTATTGGTTTTAGGATATGACAATGCTTCCTATTTTAAGTATTTTAAGACTTCTCTAATGCAAACTTATTGTTAAAATTCTTTAATTAACATTCTCAATAACTTAATTTATGAAATATTATTCATAAAAAATGAATAATCACATTAGACATGCACTTTTAAGAAAAATATAACCCCATCTCTTTTATTTGTAATGAAAACTAATATGTGGTGAACATGGATATTAAAAAAAGCAATACAATGTCTTTCCTTCCCTTTGTAACAAACTTGTCCCAAGGGTTATTCATTTCTTGAAATATCAAATCCCTACCT
>SNQJ01S0011569.1:185210-200329 GCA_010110895.2 Picea sitchensis
TATATATATGAAGTAACCTTTAGCATGGATTTACATGTCAAACTCTGGTTGGAATCTTATCCGAGGAGAGGCTTGAAACACACATATTAAGGGTATATGTTGGATAGTATAAGCTCTAATCTCTAAAGACCAAATAAACTTTATCTAAAATATTACAATTGTCAAATTGTTGGTCTTTTAAGGAAATCTAGCCAATTGTTTATTAAAGTTATTGAAAACATTACGAAGCAAGTTTAAATATATAAGCTCTAATATTGCATTGTTTCCAATGTTTCCAAACTCACCTAGTATTTATCCTCCAAGTAAGTTGTGTGAAAGATCAATGATTCCAACTATATGATTAGTAGAAATTAAGCCCATTCTACAACCATATTTTCCATTGTAAAAAATTAGATCTATGATGGTCCCGCATTTTTCATGGAAAGTACAAATGAAGGATGTTTTCCCTTGTTATACCAAGATATTGTTGTTTCCCCAAAGGAACAACTTGCTACATATTTTGGAGCTAGTTGGAAGGATGCAATAGACAAAAGTTTGGTTTATTGTTCTAATACCCTAGAAGATAAAACAAAACCCTGAGACATTGGTGGAAATGGTGAATAGGAATACATATCTAATATATTTGAGAGGCATATTGATCTAGGAGGATCTCCACACAAAGAATTAAATTCATGGAGAAAATCATTAAACTTTGCACACCATGGAGAAAAATCATTAACTTTGCACATCATGGAGAAAAATTCATTAAAATGTTAATTAATGATAAGTGGAAAAGAATAATTAATTAGTCATGAATGATTCAATTGTAATAAATGATTAATACTTGAAGTGAGTTGGAAAATCTCATGTATTATTCATTTAATTGTAAAAATGAGAAATTAGTTGTGAGAATCCAACTCACAAATTAGTTTCCTAATTTTAAGGGGGAAAAAGAGGAATACTTGGAGTGAGTGGAAATCTCACATATTATTTGTAAAAATGGGAAATTAGTTTTATGTGAGAATCCAACTCACAAATTGGTTTCCTAATTTTAAGAGGAAATTAGTTTCCTAATCTTAAGGAGGAAGTTAAGGGTCTCATGATTTGGTTTGAAATCTTCCTCACTTTATTACAAGTGGATTCCTAGTCTCAAGGAGGAAGTTAAGGGTCTTTCTCATTTTTGTCCTTGGGTAGGTGCTAGATCCTAAATTCATGGATCTTGTCTTTTTCTATTATGGAGCTAGGAAATATTATTTAAACCCCTTTATTGGGAGAGATTGAAAAATAAGGCTTTTGGAGGCCCTTTGAGGCCCTTTTGGAGAGCTCTTTGAGGAGAGAATCAAGCAACCATGATTATAATTTGTAAGCCCCTAAATTGGGAGAGTTGAGCCCCTTATTGGGAGAGTATGTGAGCCCCTACATTGGAAGAATTATGCCCCTCATTGGGAGATCCCTTTTGCCCCTTCATTTCGGAGAAGATGTAGCCCTTTTCTGTAAAGGAGAACCAGCCCCACATTGAGAGAAGCAATGACAAGAGATTTGTATTCCAAGTGGATCGAGAGATGCAACCGGAAGGTTCTGGTGAACTTTGTTAACAACGTAGTGATCCCTTCCTCTTATGTGATTGTCTCATGTTTCTTATGCATATATTTATTTCCACAATTATGATTATCAAATGCATATTGTAATGGATTATGAGACTAACTCATGCACCAAGTTTACATTCAATTTGGATGCAAGCCTTTCATAAGCACACCTTGTTCACCTTAAATGCAATCAAGTTCAATCAAAATGATCTTATAATTTATCCTTTCATTAAGTGAACCTAGAACCAGATCAATTTTGGTATCAAGGTCACCCTGAATTCATATCAAGTGGTATCAGAGCAGGATTGACAGGAATTGCAGGTGTTGAAGACAAGATGGGAAAAGCATTGAAGAATGCATGGCTTCGTGAGGTTGAAGAAATCAACTAGACCATCCAAGAAGAGAATGATGAATTGAGGAGGTTGCTTCAAGAGTCTGAAGAACAAAAGAGAAAACTATGGTTGCAGCTACAAGCTATGGAGGAGCAAGTTGGAGAATGCTCCACGAGAGAGGAAACAAAGAGTCCATCTTGTGATCATGGCATGTATATTAGTTATGGTTTTTTTCATGATGATGTTGATAGTTGCACGTATTGTCATATGATAGAGGATGCTCTCTAAACACCAGGGAACCAAGGTGGTTTCCTAGAATCCTCATCTACAACTTCATCCAACTAGGAAGATGACCAAGTGTCACAGATAGGAATGGAGGTAAAGGATTCTCCATGCTCAATTTCTTCCCTCATTAATGTTGATGCTTCTTTTGGAGTCTTTGAGCAACACACCAAGGGAATTGGATTGAAGTTGTTGAGGAAGATGGGGTATAAAGGAGGAGGTCTTTGTATAAATGGCCAAGGTGTCATTCAACCACTAGAGATTTAAAGAAGGCCCCAGTTTTTAGGATTGGGGTATGGTGAAGGAGAGATGGACATGAAGTCACACAACTATTGCACTCATTTTTGTATATGAGGACATTGGATCAAGAAATATTTGAAGCTCCATCCTGATCTTGGTCCAAAGAAGGACAAACAAGCTATGCAGGAAGCTAGAGAGAAATACGAGCATGTTAGTAGATCCCCGAAGCAGAAGGACAACAAAGAAGGCCTATTAATCCGAAAAAATAGGAAATGGGTAGCCCGGATGATCCATAGGGCTCCAAAATACCTCAAAAATCAAAGTTCTTGGAATTTGACCAAACCACCACCGTGTTGAAGATCTTGTTGATACGTTTCCAATGGTGTAAACGACTCGTTAAACTAAGTTACGGTGACAAAGTTATGGCCATATAAAGTTTTCAGAAAATAAGGGACACTGATGAAATCCATATAGTGTTAATGTCAGCATGCAGATGTGGAAAAAAAACAAGATGTCGTCTCTCATCCGTATGGGTGACGTGGCAGTCCATACAAGCTAATGTGATTGTATGATGGGTGATGTGGCAATCCATCCAAGATGACGTCAGCAACTAACGTGGCAGTATGGATGTTGATGTTAGCAGATGATGTGGCAATACGGAGGATGACGTCAACAGCTAACATGGTAGTACATATGATGACATCAGTAGTTGACATGGTAGTACAAATGATGACATCAACATATGATGTGGTAGTATGGATGATGATGTCAGCAGATGATGTGTCAATACAGATGATGATGTCAGTGGATGACATGGCAGTACAGATGATGATGTCAGTAGATGACGTGGAAAATGGTGATATCAACATGATGATGTGTCAGCACCAAAGGATGCCATGTGTCATGCATTTTTTCACTTTCAGTGGTACAAGTGGACCAGTAAGAATGTGCCACGTGGAAGTCGTACAGACGCCACGTGGTAGTACGAAGGTGACATGGCAGTGGTGCAGGTGCATTTATTGTTGTTGTATGACCTTGTTTGGCACACATTTCGAGGTAAAAAGCCCAGGGGGATCCATAAGTCACAGTGATGGAATTGGACAAAATTACGGTCATTATTGCACAATTTTTCACCATGAATCCATTGGTGCAGTCAGAATTTGGATCTGAGCAGTGGATTTCATGGCTCATGGAAGAAGCCCACTTTTGTCATTAATGCTTTGGCATGCATTTCGAGGAAAGGGGTCCAAAAGTGACAATGATAGAATTGTACGAAACTATAGTCATTTTTGCATGATTTTTCACCCTCGAATCCACTGGTGTAGTCATAATTTGAATCCGAGCAATGGATTTTTGGGATCACGGCAGAAGCCCACATTTTCCTTTAATGCATGGCACATTTTTCAAGGCAGAGTTGCACTTTTTAGAATAGGTCAAGTTTATAGTAAAAATTTGTAGAATGACGAGACATACATGTTAGTGTTGTGTATGCCAATATTTGAGCAACGATTTGAGCACCTTGGCACAAAAACCGATGTAAGTTTTATGCATTTGTGGTTTTTTTCTCTTTTTGAAAATTAGAAGAGGACGAATCTATGTTGAATATTTTGGTGATCTTTGAGTGCTACAATAGGGAAGCAAGATCTAAATTATTGCAGGAAATTCATTGTTTAAGCCTTACACGCAAACCGAGATGATGTGGTAAAAGGCCATTTTGACACTTCAACCGAAAGTAGTCATGCTTACAGTCAAAATTCTTAGAATTGCGAGAAGAGTGTGATGATGAAGGAATTTTCCTTATTTATTATGTTGCATATGTTTGTAATGGGGGTTTAAAAACCATAGAGTTTACCACTAGTGCACATTTGGGGGTATTTGCCTTAATGTTAATGATGTAAAGGGTTGTAATTAGCCACTCTTGTAAGTGATGATGAGAGTGAGAGACATTTTGTTTTATGCCTAAAACCTTGAAAGCCTTATTGGAAACATTGTTATGGGTCTTATAGCCATTGTTGAGTGAGAAGGCATTTTTTTGCCTAGGCCTTTTTTCGAAATGATTGTAAACCTGTACATGAGAGTTTTATAAACTCTTGGAAAGTATGGTATTGCTTTGAAGTTGTGATCATGTATTGTCAGCTACTGATTTTCATTGGTGCAAGTGTTGGCATCGACATCCTCATTCTGAAGTACAAAGGTGAAGGAGAAGAAGGGTGTGGCCTTTCAAAGACATTTATTATGCAGATCAGGGAATTAGCTGCAGAATTTGCATTAATGCAAGTGTTGGGATCGACATCCTCATTATGAAGTACAAAGGTGAAGGAGAATAAGGGTGTGGCCTATCATACAATTTTTTTATGCAGATCGAGTAGTGGGGAAGTGCATCGTGGAGTGTAAGACTCTTCCTAGAAGTTGGTTAAGGATATTCAAGTTACATTTCCTCTCTATAATTTTGGAGGACCAAAACTTATTTTTGTGGGGAGGTGTGATCTAGGAGGATCTCCACACAAAGAATTAACTTCATGGAGAAAATCATTAAACTTTGCACACCATGGAGAAAAATCATTAACTTTGCACACCATGGAGAAAAATGCATTAAAATGTTAATTAATGATAAGTGGAAAAGAAAAATTAATTAATCATGAATGATTTAATTGTAATAAATGATTAATACTTGAAGTGAGTTGGAAAATCTCATGTATTATTCATTTAATTGTAAAAACGGGAAATTAGTTGTGAAAATCCAACTCACAAATTAGTTTCCTATTTTTAAGAGGAAAAAAGAGGAATACTTGGAGTGAGTGGAAATCTCATGTATTATTTGTAAAAATGGGAAATTAGTTTTATGTGAGAATCCAACTCACAAATTAGTTTCCTAATATTAAGAGGAAATTAGTTTCTTAGTCTCAAGGAGTAAGTTAAGAGTCTCATGAGTTGGTTTGGACTCTTCCTCACTATATCCTAGTCTCAAGGACGACGTTAAGGTTCTTTCTCATTTTTGTCCTTGGGTAGGTACTAGATCCTAAATTCATGGATCTTGTCTTTTTGTATTACGGAGCTAGGAAAAATCATTTAAACCCCTTTATTGGGAGAGATTGAAAAATAAGGCCTTTGGAGGCCCTTTGAGGCTCTTTTGGAGAGCTCTTTGAGGAGAGAATCAAGCAACCATGATTGTAATTTGTAATCCCCCTAATTGGGATATTTTTTCCCCTTATTGGGAGAGTATGTGCGCCCCTACATTGGGAGAATGATGCCCCACATTGAGATAGCCTTGTTGCCCCTTAATTTGGGAGAAGATGTAGCCCTTTTCTATAAAGGAGAACCAACCCCGCATTTGGAGAAGCAATGAAAAGTGATTTGTATTCCAAGAGGATCTGAAAACGTAGCCAGAAGGTTCTGGTGAACTCCGTTAACAACTCAATGATCACTTCCTCTTATGTGATTGTTGTTGATATTTTATGTAATTTCAGAAGTTATTCCTAAAAGTAATTGTATTGATTATTCCTAAGTGTAATTGTGAAAGAGTTTATTGATATGTCATGTCTTTTAGGTATTTTAGAGTATAAATAGAGGTTATATCGAGTCATTTTGATCATGCATTGAATATAAGTACAAGAGAGTAGTATGCACTTATCCAAGAGGCTATTCTTGGTTCGTGTTTGGGTCTCTTTGGTCTTGATTTCATGAAAGAGCATTGTATGAAATTGTACATGTTGGAGGAATCTACACTGAGGAAAGTTTGTAGGGTTTTCTCCCCCTTGAGTGTTTCCCTGAGGATATATATTATTGTTGTGTGGATATCTATCTTTTAGTTGTGATCCTTTTGCATATTAAATAATAATAAAAGAATATAATACTTTAACTATTGTAAAAACAAAAAGAAATTCAACATGGTATCAGAGCAGGCCTGAAAAGGAATATTTTTCCGCAGATTTTTGGAAGTGTTTTGGAAAACTAACTTCATCTTCCTAGGAAGGATGACTACAAGCACAAAAATTGACAAGAAGCTAGAAGGAGAAGAAAACTTCAGAACATGGAAGTACAGAGTGGGCCTCCTTCTGGAAGAACATGTTTTAGAAAGATTTGTTGAGGAGGAAGTTCCAAAACCAAAGGAATATGAGGCCAAGGAAAAGCATAAAAAGAACCAAGCCATGGCTAAGAGGATTATTGCAGACTCAGTCAAGGATCATCTGATCGATCATGTTTCTCCATTAAAATATCTGAAGAAGATGATGGATGCATTGACTCATCTATTTGAAGGAAAAAACATCAACATAAGGATGGCATTGAAGACCTGGATGAAGAATGTAAAGCTTCAAGATTCAGAGTCCATTCACTCTTTTCTCGAGAGTGAATCAGATCAAGGAACACATTGAAGCTATTGGAGACACTGCTGATGAATAAAAAATGGTGATGACCACCTTGAATGGTCTCCCAAGGTCATAGGACTCATTCATTCAAGGAATATGCTCAAGGAGGAAGCTAATAAAGTTTAGTAGATTATGGAAAGATTGCACTCAAGAGGAAGCAAGGTTGGTAGAAAGGGAAGAGAAATTGAGGGATGATGATCAAGATTTAGTTTCTCATACAAGGAAAGGAAAGAGTAATAAAGAACCCGTGTCCCCAAAGAAACCTCAAAATTCGAAGAAGAATCAAAGAGACTATTCAAATGTGATGTGTTTTTGTTGCAAAAAATTGGGACACGTTGTAAATTTTTGTCCCCTTATTCTTAAACTAAAAGAAAAGGAAAAGGGAAAGAGGAATTATGCTCATGTCATTGAATATGATGAACCAATGAAGAAAATTGCTAGATAAGATGATTCAAGTGATGATGACTACGTCCTAATATCAGCTCTCACAGGAACAGTCACCCCTGGAAATGATACTTGGTTGGTGGATAGCAGTGCCTCTAAGAACATGACAGTCTATAAAGGCTCTTTGTCAAACTTAATTCACAAAGACTCACCTCATAATGTGAAGTTGGGTGATGATTATCAGTATTTGATCAAAGGAGTAGGAGAGGCCTCCTAAAAACTAGATTCTGGGAAGGCAATGAGGATGAAGGAAATGCTTTATGTACCAGGTTTGAAGATGAACCTTCTCTTGATTTCATCCTTGGATGACAAGGGTTTCAGGGTTTCATTTGTAGATAGAGAAGTTCTCATGTGGCCAAAAGGAAAGACGTTTGATGATGCAGTTCTTATCGATGTCCAAGAAGGAGGACTGTATAAATTAAAGGGATGCTCAGATTCAACATTGATTCATGACACCGTGAATTCAAGTGAGCTATGGCATAAGATATTTTCCTACCTAAACTACAGATCTTTACCAATCATGAGCAAGATGGTAACATGATTACCAGATATTCAGGTGAATCTAGATGTCATGTGCCAAGGTTGTGCATAAGGAAAGAATGTGAAGAACCCATTTCCAAGCAGTGATAGCAAAGCCAAAGGAGTCTTGGATATTGTACACTCGGACGTATGCAGACCTATGTCAGCACCATCGCTTAGCGGGTACATATATCATGTATCTTTTATTGATGACTACTCACACAAAACTTGGATTTACTTCTTGAAGTCAAAAGGTGAAGTATTTGGTAATTTCAAGGAATTCAAGGCACTAGTAGAAAACCTAAAGAAAGGAAGATAAATATGTTGATATTAGACAATGGAGGAGAATACACCTCAGATGAATTCTTATATTTCTGCAAATAAGTTGGGATTAAGAGGGAGTTCTCTACTCCCTATAATCCGCAGCAAAATGGAGTGGTAGAGAGAAATAATTAGACGATTATGGAAGAAACGAAGGCCATGATCCATGATCAAGATTTACCTATGTATCTATGGCAAGAAGCTATGATGACAATTGTGTACGTATAGAACAAAAGTCCCCATCGAGTTCTTGAAAAAAAGACACAGGAGGAAATGTTTTCAGAAGATAAGCAAGAGGTCAACCACATGAGGATATTTGGTTGTCCTGTATATGTGCATGTCCCCAAGGACAAGAGAACAAAGTTGGACCCATGTGGAAAGAAAGGTATATTTTTTGGGTACAGTGACACATCGAAGGCTTACTGAGTATACATTCCCAGTCACCAGAAGAAAAATATTAGCAGGGATGTAACCTTGAGGATGTAGCTTTTCACAAATCAAAGCAGGGTCGTGCAGAGGAATATCATGACAAAGAGAATGGATTTCCTAGAGCCACGAAGACAAGAGAAGTGGAAGCAGAGGAATCCATTCTTGAGGATCAGGATATGGCCAAACCACAGAGGCCTATGGAGAATCCTACATAAAAGAGAAGACCATCTTGGGCACAAGAGGCCATCAAAGATGCATAGAGATATGATGCATAGGATGGATCATCTAGGAAAGTCAAGAAACCAAAAATGTATCATGGCTATGTGGAATTATTGTGTGATATCATTGATGTAGAGCCTACCAGCTATGAAGAAGCTACGTGAAAGAAAGAATGGAAGGATGTCATGGTCAAGGAATACCAGTCAATAGTGAAGAATGACGTTTGGGATGTGGTTCTTAGACCCAAGGAAAAATCAGTTGTGAGCTCCAAGTGGATATTCAAGATGAAGCATGTTGCAGATGGAAGCATTGAGAAATACAAGGCTAGATTTGTAGCACGAGGATTTTCTCAGAAGGAAGGAATTGACTATGAGGAGACTTTTTCTCTTGTGGAAAGATATACTTCAATAAGGGTTTTTCTTTCAATAGCTATTGTGATGAAATGGAATGTTCATCAGATGGACATGAAGACGACATTTTTGAATGGGGTAATAGAGGAAGAGGTTTACGTGGAACAACCACAAGGATTCGAGACACATGACAGGGAGACACAAATGTGTAGGTTAAAGAAGGAATTATATGTATTGAAGCAAGAACCGAGAGAGTGGTATGGTTGGATTGATGGTTTTTTTATGAGATTGGGATTTACCAAGAGTAGCGCAGATTCTAACCTTTACTTCAAGGTTGAGGATGATGGACCAATGATATTACTACTATATGTGGATGATATATTCTTGATAGGAGTGAAGAAGCTCATCATTGAATGTAAGATAAAACTCATTGCATATTTCAAAATGAAAGACCTAGGTTTAATGCACTACTTTTTGGGTCTAGAGGTATGGTAGAGGAAGAATGATATCTTCCTAAATCAGGGAAAATATGTTGTGGAGATCATGAAGAGGTTCGGGATGTTGGACTGTAAACCGATGGCTACACCAATGGAATCAAATATGAATTTGTTGGATGATACAACTTCAAAGGTTGTGGATGCTACATTGTACAGGCAGATGATTGGATCATTGATGTATTTGAAAAATACACGACCAGATATATGTTTTGTTGTGAACACCCTGAATCAGTACATGGTTGACCCCAAACATTTTCACCTTATTGCAGTAAAACATGTGATGAGGTACTTTAAAGGTACAATGGATTATGGGCTCAAGTATGTTGCAGACAATGATATCAACCTACTTGGATATTTAGATTCAGATTGGGCCGGAAGTGTTGCAAACCGAAAAAGTACATTAGGATGTTGCTTCACTTTGGTATCTGGTATGATTTCATGGATTTGTAAGAAGCAGTAATGTGTAGCACTCAGTATGGCTGAGGCAGAGTATGTGGCAACATGTGCAGCAAGTCACGAAGCAGTGTGGCTTCATAAATTACTGATTGGATTATTCGATATTGTGATGGAGACAACATGTATCTTGTGCAACAACCAGAGTTGTATAAATTTGTCAGAGAAGCCGGTGTTTCATGATAGGCCGAAGCATATCGAAATAAGGTATCACTATATCAGGGATATGGTGTAGAAGGGAGTAGTGAGGCTCCAATATGTGGCTACCGATGAGCAGGTTGCAGATGTGCTAACAAAGCCATTATCAAGGATGAAGTTCGAGTACTTCGGGGACAATATTTGTGTAGTCCCTCTTCAAAGGGAGTGATGGCTTCAGATGTTATCACAGAGTAGTGTATGTCATGATGACATGTTGTAGCTATTAGAGAGCTACCCACCTTCCTTGGATGCATATTGAAGAGATGAGGTATAGATGTTATCGCAGGGTATTGGATGTCATGCATAAGATATTCGAGCTTTCTGCGAGAAACTGGATGGTCTCATGATGACATGTTGTAGCTATTGGAGAGCTACCCACTAGCCCTGGATGCATGTTGTGAAGTCACTATGGATTTACTATGATGTATAGATTCATGTGTTTGATATTCAATGGTCATGAGCTCGTGTGGATGGCAACAATGTTAGAGTCTGTGTCAGATAGAATACCTTCCTCATTAAAAGGGATTGTTGAGATTTTATCTAATTTCAGAAGTTATTCCTAAATGTAATTGTATTGGTTATTCCTAAGTGTAATTGTGAAAGGTTTTATTGATAAGTCATGTCTTTTAGGTATTTTATAGTATAAATAGAGGTTATATCGAGTCATTTTGATAACTCATTGAATATAAGTACAAGAGAGTAGTATGCACTTATCTAGGAGGTTATTCTTGGTTTGTGGTTGGGTCTCTTTGGTCTTGATTTCGTGAAAGAGCATTGTATGACATTGTACATGTTGGAGGAATCTACACTGAGGAAAGTTTGCATGGTTTTCTCCCCCTTAAGGGTTTCCCTAAGGATATATCTTAGTGTTTTGTGGATATCTATATTTCATTTGTGATCCTTTTGCATATTAAACAATAATAAAAGAATATAATACTTTAACTGTTGGAAAAGCAAAAAGAAATTCAACAACTGTCTCATGTTTCTTATGCATGTATTTATTTCTACAATTATGATTATTAAATGCATATTGTAATGGATTATGAGACTAACATCTCATGCACCAAGTTTATATTCAATTTTTATACAAGCCTTTCATAAGCACACTTTGTTCACCTTTAATGCAATCAAGTTCAATTAAAATGATATTATAACTGATCATTTCATTAAGTGAACCTAGAACTAGATCAAGTTTGTTATCAAGGTCACCATAGATTCAGATCACATACTAAGAATACCATTGAAGAGATGGAAGAGGATTATTCATGTGTTAATATGTTTACTATAGAATACCAATCAACAAATGGAAATAGTGATCGTGATCATGATCACTCTAGTGTCCTTTAATCAATTTGTAGACAACCTAGCTTAGGCACCCACTCATCTACCACATACAACATATGAAGGCACTCCCTTCTCTTCAATCACTATATAATTTTCAAATTTAATCTATTGTAGTTTTATGCTCCTTAGAAAACAAATTAACTGATCTTGGATGGCTCCCAATCATGCCAACAATCTACATAAATTTTAAGAGGGTGATTCCTACTCAATAATGGTGAATAAAAACACCCAATAGTCCTTATTTCATTCCCCTGTGGCTCATAGAATATCTAGGTTGCATTTATTTCATGAAAACCTCTCTTCTTCTTCAATAACACTCATTTCCTTCTAGTTACTCTCTACCCATTTGAATTTGCATGAATGAAACGGTGAATAGGGTGAGAGTGAGGATTTTTCCCTGCACTCCTTTCTTATGATAGAAGGTGGTTACTACAAAATAGGATGTCATGGATTAAGTTAGAATGATTACATTTACCCATACCTTATACTTGCAAATATGGATTCATATTATTACTATTGGATTAAACTAGTAGACCAAAGTCTAAATGGTTTTCCAACAAAGGTGGTGTAGTCTAGCACCGACATATCAATCCCTACAAACAAGGACTCTATCACTTGGAGTGCATTGTGAAGACTCAATATTCATGGGAGGAAGTTACTAGGTGACATACATAACCATATATTAACTTGTCTATACAAACCATGTGCTAATTACCTTCACCATTGGACCAATATTATAATAGATATTAGGTTATGCCAAAGATGAAAGCATCCATTAATGTAGAAAATAAGTAGAAATAACGATAGAAGAATACATCATAATGAAGAACATCATCAAAATATATCATCAACACAATAAACAAGTACTCAATTATGGGGGTCATTCCATTCATATTTAGCATAAGTGTAATCATCATTGCAAAGATTGACACTTCTCAAAAGAGTAGCAACTCAACAACACAACTAGACTTTACATTATCTCCCTAGATCACAAACCACTTTATAGGATGAAGCCTTTACATTTATATACTTGCATATTTAGGCTTTTACGTTCCTTTAGGCCTTTGGTTTATTACTAGTGCAATAAAGGGTCTGAAATGACGTTATAATTTGGAAAATGAAGTTGGTTAAGAGACTATGTTTCTAATTCCATTGGTAAGATTCATGTCAATGATATCATTGATCAAAACTATTGAACATAGAACCACATTGCACTAGGCATACATAATCACACTACAATCCTCCTTGTGGCTATCTTAGAGGATTGTTTCAAATGTTAAACATTTTTCTAAGAGTATATTTAGAAATACATTATTGTTCTTCACTTGCAATGTAGTTTAGCATTTATTTTATGCCACCCTAGGTATGCTCAGATCTATTGGCATGATTTTTAATCAAATAAGTTAATTTGATATTGTCCAATGATGTACAAGAATAGGTTTGAAACATGACACTTAATAAGGCATAAAAAAAAAAGGAAGGAGCCAACATAGGTGGAAAAACTAGAACTTAGTTTTATGTATAATGATATAGATCTTGGCATTGGAGTCCCCTACATTACATGAATTTCACACAAAATGAGTAAATGAATTATGTTCACAAAGAAGATGTAGGCCAAAGTCATACTAAATTCTTTCTATAGATTTGATGAGTACCAAATTTACAATGATACTATTTTCTTGTTTAAAGTTAAAGGTAGATAGCTTGGGAAAGTGTCTCCTAGTAACAAGGCTAGTTTATTACACTTTTGATGAGAGTGTTGCATGTGATTATTTATCCTTTTCAAAATTGTATATTATAGATCATAATATAAGAACATGACATCATTGAACTCTACATGTGCTTAGCACAACCATAACTTTGCATTCATTTGTCATCAATATGATGTTGCAATCCTTCCACTCTATCACTAGGAAAATTTGTTCAAAACTAATTTGTATCTAACATCATTCCCATTCCTAGAGAATTGTAATTTGGTTATTTCAATTTTTTTTAATTTGTTTATTGCAATGAAATGGCATCCCTATACTTTGATTAATTGTGCCTTTGTATTTTGATTCATCGTCTAGGGTTTTCTTGTAGTTTTGAGGTTCAATTGAAGTGAAAGATCATGTTGGACAAGTTCATATTACATACATGTCAAAATACATCTGAATAGTTTTGTGTTTTGCATGGAAACAACAGAGTGAGCCTTCTATTAAGGAAAATATTGAAGTGTATCTGAGTTATGTTGGGAACAACTACAAAACTAAGAATTATTAGTTTACTTTATCAAGGTGTGGGACATGGGCTTACAATTATTGAATGCAATGAGGAGAAATGCTTATATTTTGATGAAGTATTCCTTGGCATTTATTAAATTAAGATTCATTGTCTAGGGTTTTCTTGTTTTTTTTAAGTTCAATTGAAATAAAATCTCATGTTGGACAATTTCATCTTACAGACATGTCAAAATAAAATGGAATAGTTTTTCATTTTGCATGGAAACAACAAAGTGAGTCCTCTCATACATTACATCATCACCAAAGGGATCATGTTTAATTAGGCATAAATTATTTTGAGTAGGACCAATGCTGGCATCAAGTTCTTGAGATTGCCCCGGAGGATTAATCTCCACAATTTCATATGGTTACCTTATTATGGTATGTATTTTAATCCATGATTGAGTTTCCATAGATTTTTGAGATGTGGCACCCATTGGTCCCACCACTCCCAATCCATTATAATATGCTCTAGAAGTAAAAGTAATTGAAGCATTATGAGTAGTTGTGTCAAGTATTCCTAGCCCCGCTCTACAAATTGTGCTCAACAAGCCCTACCCAAGATTTTTGGAGGAATATTTAAGAGAAAATGAACCCATAATTTATTGGTACCTAGAATGAGATGGAAACTATTTACAAATATATGGATGCACCTCAACTCCACATATTCTCCCCAAACATGTCACAAATAGGTTTGTGCTCATGGAAATCAGATACCATCAACCAAGTTTGGGGCTAATGTGATGTTCAAGGACCATAGAAAAAAACTTATTCCCTTCTTAGCCAAGGAATTATTATCATAGAACTCATTGAAAATATTTTGAGCACAAATAAATTGGAAAGTGTTGAGCATCAGCTACCATATGATATTTGTAGGTTTTCTAACCAATTTGAGTCAATATGTGAATTTTTGCTTGATCAAACAACTTGGATTAACCTCCTATTGAATGAATATTCTAGAGAAATAAATGAAAATGTATACAAAGGAATTGAAGGAAAACAACATGAAGAAATACAAGCAAATGATTACCTTAATGGAAATGCCTTGTGGATCTTATAGGTGACGGCCCTTCAAACCTGCATTTGTCAAAGAGAATAAAAGGCTATATGACTGGATAATAATTAAACATGTATGAGGTTGAATTTTTCAAAGAGAATAAAATGTTATATGATTGAATAATAATTAAACATGTACAAGGCTCTAAAAATACTAAAGGGGAATACTTGAATGAGCTCCTCTTGGTTTCGAGAAAAAAATATTCTCTAATAAACAAGTCCAACCATGTAAAGGTGGAAGC
>SNQJ01S0011569.1:211055-222625 GCA_010110895.2 Picea sitchensis
AACAACGCAAATCAACATGGTGGGAAGGCTCCAATGAAGATCATCAATTAATTATTACAAACATCCGAAAATCTTCTCCAGAATCAGACCCTCTGAGCCTTGATTCCAAAGGCACATCTACTCAGGAGACACCTCTGAATCATTCCAAGAATGTCCCTCAATCGAAGAGTAAAGCCTCAACTTCTCTTGATCCAGGAATAGAAAGTATTAAGGCTTCAAACACTCCTGATACAAGAATAGAAAGCAAGGTACTCTTCAGCCCCCCACCTCCTTCAAGTTGGGCAGACGAGGCTGATAAAGACGAAAAAGATGAAGCAGCATTGATATCCCCAAAGAAAGCAAGTCCCCCGGACCAGGAAAACAAGGGGATAATTGAATCAACAACAACATCTCTACCTGCCAAAGAAGGATGGACAACAGTGGAGAAGAGGAAAAAGACACCACCAGAAATACAACCAATGACGACCAGAAGTTGATCCGGAAAGAAAAAATAACCAAGAGCTTCTTTAGTCAATTATTAGGCCATCAATTTATTCATGTAAGGAATCATGGAATGTAGTTTATCTGGAGAACTGGAAATATAGGAAAGTGAACATGAAATCCGGTAAGATAAATCAGAACTACACGTGGGATCTTTTTCTCTATGTACTTTTTTCAGGCAAGGCCGATGATCTTTTATCAATACAATCATAACCGTTTCTGTTACAAAAAAAAAATGTATGTTAAATATATAACAAAAAAAAAACATTATAGAGTTTGGGTATACTAGTAGAACATAATTACCCCCATAATAGCAGGACTTGTATCGATTCGATTCAAATCACAATCCACCACCAACTCTTCCCCTTGCAACTATTGTTTTCACTTCACATATGCATATATGTTTTCCTTCACACCCCTCAAATATTCAATTGAGTTTCTTTCTTGTTGTTATGGGTCTTGTACTATTTATAATCCCTGCAATATTCCCTGACACCTTTGGTCTTCCATAAATATAAATCATTTCTCCTTTGTTGTGATCGTTGTCCTTTAGTTGTATATTATTTGCAACGACTACATATATAAACATACTTGGCATATATCTGACCAACCTCAACCAATATCCATAGTTGTAGCATGTTCTGACATACTTCATCAATTCAACAAGTCCTCCATGTTTCACCTTTATTCCATCCATGGAGAATAGACCCAGACCATGTATGGATGACAAAGCAATGTGATAATCCTCTCATTGACACAAAATTCAATGTCCAACTGAGGAATTTCCTTGGGTACCCATCATTTCACTAGATGTTTGTAACTCAAGGGAACCTCGACGTCACCTATGCTCTCATCATCATAAGAACATGATCCTTCTTTAGAAAGAAATAATTGTATGCGCCTGCGGAATTTTCTTCTAAACTTTTAACCTCTAGTTGATCTCATGTTGTTATATGTGTTGGATGTAACACTTTCCCCTGTCCCTCCTAAAATTCTTTCCCTCTAGGATGATAAGTATATCAGGTACGTATTCAGATGTACCTACACTCCATCAAATGAGAAAAAACAATTAGCAAAATTTCATCTTACCTATTTTACAACATTACATGCCTTCATTTTTTGTATTTTTATGGGTTAATATGGTCTTTCTTTCATTCTTTCCTCATTAGAACAAGCTCATGGGGAATCTCAATAAGTATATGAAATAAAGAAGATAAATTTCCTATTATAATAAGTGGATTAGATATACTCTTATTCATGTACTCTTGTTGTCTAAGTTTTCATTGGTTTCCTTTGGATTCACTTTGGAGTATCTTGTTATGGGATATGTAATGATAATCTGTCTAACCAAAATGAATCTTCATAATGGAAATAAAGTGTAATATCTATGCAATCCTCTATCAAGCTAAATTCAAATCTTCTTGATCTCTGTGCAGATTTGGTTTCAATGCTTATTTGTTTTCTCAAGGTTTTAAGGTCAATGCCCAATGACCAAAGAAAAATTCAACAATATATGATATTGAAGACTATATATGATGCTTTCATATTCAATGCATGTAGTGAGTCAATTTAAATTGAGCATCATCTCCATCTAATTCTGAGGTCATATTTAACACTTCAAGTCAAGGTAGGTAACTGATACTTCCACTTGGATCTATATTAAATTTGAAATAAGGGAGGGAGGGTTAAAGTAAATGAGTGGGATTTAAAATGATAAGAAATGATAGGAGAATGGTCATAAAGGTTTAGCATAGAATTGAATGATAGAATGTGGGCTCCTTCATCATGCAAGTGGTTCCTTTCATGATTGTGGATTTGATCCTCTACTACGATCAATTAAGGAAACAAAGGAGAACATGAATGTATATAAAATAACTAAATAATGATTTTTATTACCTGATTCAAATATTAAATTAATGGTCATTCATTTGACTGCCATAAGCTCTATGTTTTAAGTTGGGCACCCAAATATTCTACACCTAAAAATAACGGATTATAAGTTTTGGAAATAGAATACATTGTAGCACACATATTTTAGTTCCAGTAAATCCTTGGATAAGTAGTTTGTTAGGAATTAATTAATGATATTGACATATGAATGTGGTTTTTGACAGTGGAGCTCAAGTGAAGAGGAAATTCATACGCAACTCTAATAGCCTAGGGAAACTATGTTAAAATACATTACATATAGATAATTGTTAAAGTTGGGATCACAACCAAATCCCATTTTCACAATTTTGTTCACAACCATAATTTATTAAGATAATTTTTATCATGTATGATCTGTAAACAGTTGTGGATATTCCATTGGAACAGTTCGTCAAAACAAATCTGATAAATAAAACTAAATTCAACACTATGAAGGTTAAATTCCTTTAGATTCCAGAATCTTTAGTTACTGGTTTTCTGCTTATGCATGAAATAGATAAAATGTGAAAAATAGAGAACAGTAAAATACAATCACAAACCATCCAAAAAATAACAAAAATATTTTCTTTGGGAAACCCTTATAGGAGAAAACCCAACTAGAAGGTGAGGTTGCTCTACTGTCTTTTCTTTGGTATGGAAATAATGCAAGTATAAAGAAGAAGGCACTTTTTATGGAGTTACCTGAGACCTATAGTCTGTTAGGATGCTACAGAAAATTAATGCCCTCTATTATTCTCTCTAATTTCCCACTCTTGTTTGTCTTGCTATGTTATGGAACAAAATACAATAACATTTAATGGAACCCCTTCTCCTCCTAGCAGCCCGATATTTAACATAGCCCGATAGCCATGTAATGGTAGGGTTTTAACTTCCTCATCCCTCAATTGTGATAAGGTTTTAAAAATTATAGAATATTATTGAAATTACTCACATGGATAGCCCCATATGTATGAGTAATGGTGGCTAACGTGGCATCCTCTCATACCATGGTGGTCAATACGATAGGTCAACTTGTGGGAGACATAAATTTTGCGTACGAGCTTCAATTGATGTGATTTTTTCACCGTTGGAAAGGTATCGATGTGCATAATAGAATTATGGAGTCCTAAATATTATAGCAAATTTATTACCCCAAAAAATCCCTTTAATTCCTCAAAATGGCTCTAAAATATTCTAGACCCCAATTTTCCAAACATGGACCTACCACTAAAATGACCGTGCAAGTTGATTCCTCCAATTTTTTTCACTCTCATGGCATCAAGATAGATGAGAAGTAATACAATGACCCAATATGGATCAATTTATTATAGATTTCATATGTCAATATAGACTTTGGAAATTAAAATTTGAAGACTTTACATCACTAAATGTTGAAGATTATACATTGTATTTGAAATTCATTGCAACCAACAATATCGAACCAATGGAGAATGATCATCCTTGTGACGTTTATGTTTTATGACCATGTGTTGTATGAAATGTATAACATGATTACAATTACCCTAACTATTTTGTTGGTTTCTGAAGATATTAGATGAAATTAAAATTAAATTAATAGGTAAAAAAAAAAAAAACCTTGCAGAATAACCCTCCATGGCACTATACTAAGAAATTTATCCTCCAAATCTAATGCATTAAAAAAGATAAAAATATAATACTTATTTTTAATCATAATAATGACCACCTATACTCTTAATTATATCATATGATATCCACATATTTCCCCAAGAACCTACCAAATGGAATTGTATCATCCCAAAGATTTTCCCAAGAAGCGGTCAAACGGTATGCATTAAATTCCATGTACTCCCAAACCAACATGTTCATATCCACAATCCACTCCATTTGGGTGAACTTGTAAAGTTGAATATTTAGAATCCTCATTTTTAGACATCATTAATAAATTATGGATAGTTCTTGACAGTTTTTAACATCTCAATTGTATTAGTGGGAATTATTAGTCCATTTTTTATTCAGGTGGATATCGATGGCCACCCACCTTGTCCGACTGACTCAAAACAGTTTTCTGGCAATTTTGGCAATTTACTATTTTTAGCAGTTTTTAACTTCCGGGGCCATTTTGAGGGCCTAAATGAAGGTTTTTCGGGATCAATATTCTCAATGATATCTAAAGGAAAATTTGAGCCCCCAAAATGAATCTCCTCTACGATACCTTTCCAACGGGCTATCACACGCCCAAAATGGAGATCGTATGCATAAGTTACAACCCGGGGAAGTTGATGTACTAACTTACCCAAACGGGGCCCACATGACCCAGAGGTACTCACCATTCTTTCTCCCATGAGCATTGTATCTATATCCTTTCCCTTGAGGTTTGTCTCCTTTCCCTCACAGTATATCTATTTTCCCTATTTCTCTATCTCTTTCCCATCATAGTCTATCTCCTTCTCCTCAGTCTCTATCTCCTTGCCCTAGAAGTCTATCTCCTTTCCCTTGGTCTCTATCTCATTTCCGTCACAGTCTATATTTCTTCCCTCTGTCTCTATCTCATTTCCCTTAGTCTCTATCTCCTTTCCCTTGAGGTCTATCTCCTTGCCCTTGGTATCTATCTCTTTGTCGTCACAGTCTATCTCCTTTCCCTTAGTCTCTATCTCCTTTCCCTTGAGATCTATATATTTCCCTCATATTCTATCTCCTTTCCCTCAGTTTCATATGTAGTGATCTCCTTTCCCTTAGTTTTGAGTGTAGTGATATCCTTTCCCTCGGTCTCGTGCGCAATTATTACAGTGATTTTTGTTATTGTTGTTTTTTGTTTTAATTTGGAAACTATGTTATATATAATATATATAAATATATTATTTATATATATTATATATAAATATAGCATATTACATATTAAATAATTAAATATATTATATTATATGATTATGATGAAGATGATAACAACGATGATGATGAGAATCATGATGGCGATGATGTGTAATGGGTTAGTGTCATAGTTGATGTGTTTAGGATCATAGTGGTTAGAGGTTACAGTGTTTCTAGTCAAAATACAATAAGGGAAGATTAAGTCATGGCTCATAGGGACTATGGGTCATAATGGTTAAGGTGTTAGAGCTCTCGAGGTCAAATTTTGTGGTGAATGATTTTTTTAGGGGTGAGATGGGTTAGAGGTCATGATGGTTAGAGAATAAAGTGTGCTAGTGGGTTAGGGTGTTAGGAATCATATTCAATTCATAATCAAAATGGTTACAGTTTATACTGTATTAGGGTGTTAATGTGTTTCAATTTAAAGTATGTTAGGAGTCAATTATGTCAAGGGTCATCCTTTGTCTATGGTAATAATGGTTAGTTTATGATGACAATGACGATGAGGAGGAGGAGGAGGATGACAATGTTAATTATGATGATGACAATGTTAATTGTGATGATGGCGATGTTGAAGTTTTACTTATACAGCTAGCAGTTACAATTCTTCTTTAGTATTATAATAATTTAGCACATTATTTGCATGAATAAGATCACTAAAAGAGAGGCAATCACAGAAACAATAGAGACACACATATTATCACGGGAAACCCTCATGGGGGAGAAAACCCAGCAAAAACTTCCTCAATATAGATAGACCAAAGATCGAACATAAGATCCTCCTCTACTCCTTCACTAGGAAGAGTCGTGCACCACTTAACCAAGAAATACCAAGACATAGACCAAGAACCCTCCTTGATGTCACACTTAGTTGCAGTAGCAGTTCCTCTAAGACTTGCACACTTCTTCATAGTTGCAGAGCTAGTGTGGTGTGTGTGTTCAAATGAGACACCATCCTCACATATAAATACAAGTTGTGAGGTGGATATATGGTTGTGACTCTTCACTTGGTAGAGTCGACTTCTAGAAGTGGCTAAAACCACTTTTAAATTACTAGGGGTCGACTTTACAAATACCACCATACAAATACATGTTGACCAATCCACAAAATGGGATTTGATATTATACAACACCTAACTTGATCAATCCACAAAAGGAGATTTTATCTATACAATAATGACTCAAATATAAGTAGAATATTCTTCAAAGTTACAATATTTCAACACTCCCCTTTAAGAAGAAGGGTATTCTACTGACAACATTGATAACAACTGACTGGAATCAATACATCATCAAGAGGAGGGACATTGTCATCAGCATTGGGAACATTGTGTTGAGGGGTCCTAGATCCCTTTAACTCAACAACAGGAGCCAAACCCACCACAGAGGCCCAATTAGAATCAACAGTGTTTGACGGTGGAATGGTTCTCCATATCTTTCGATCTAGCCAATTTATCGATGGGCTTTACGTGGTGATTGCCAGGATGATTTCCTATGAAAGTTCCTTCTTTAGTTTAAACGTTCTCTTTTTTGTATTTTCTTTTATAAGATGAGTCTGATAAAACAATTTTTGTTGGTATAAACCAACTGGTGGAATGGGTTCCTAACTACTAAAGAATGTCGAGCTTGGGATAACTCTTGTGCTCAAGCATGTAGACAAAGACATTCACACATGTTACAAGCCTAGTACTAATACATTAACTTGTTGGTATTTCAATTATTGACTGAGATACAACTATCGTGAAGAAAGTACGCAAGTAATAAGATGATGGCAAGAAAACAGTTCCCTTAGCTCTAATCATTAATCACACATTAACACAACGATTTTCTTTCCATCATTAAGAACAAGAACTGCAAAAAAAAATATTAAGATAGATAACTTATCAATAAATTCAGAAACTCTTACTCGTTACAACATCAATTACTGAAATAAAGTTGGAAGTAGTTCCTCCTCAATCCAATCATATAACGCCTTTGATGAGAAAACAATATTTTGTTTTTGGTCCTAAACAAGACTTCTCAATTAAGGTAGCTCAAAAATAGTTCTTTACAATTCCTAAATGAGGGTCTTTCCAAAACCATTGACCATTGCTAAAAGGTCAATCCTCTTATTTATAATGAATCATTAACTAAAAATAGTTATTACAAGTGCAAGCTAAGTAAAACAAAATATTGCCATGTGGCGCTTTAATCTCTCTGTTCTCTAAGAATCATCAAATAGTTTTACTGAAGTGGATGACTCTTCTCATATTTAGACCATTTGACAAAGCGTTCCTCGCATGTCTTGGCATATGGGAACCTGTCCTGGTCCATCGGGCCTGAAAGAATTTCTTTCACTTCTATTGCTCGTTCTCTGTACTTGATTATTTTAACACTCAACCGTTGTAGAACTGCTCGAGCCTTAATCAGATGCTCCATGAATTGTTGTACTTGACGTGGTGCCATGCTCACCACCTTTGCGATATCTGTTGTCCATATCGAGTCTTGTTCTGCATGTAGCTTGATTATGTCATGCAGGTCGACAAAATCTTAGGGTGAGCTGAATTTTGGGAGGTCGATGCCTTTCATCTCCCGATTAATCTTTTCCCAACTCTTTTCACACTCAGCCCACTTCTCTTGAATCTCCTGCTGAGGTTCCTGGGTCATTTTTACCCAGTATTCAGTTTCCTTCTTGATCTGATCTAAGTTGTTATCTGTTAGCACATGAATATCGTTCTCTTTGGCGTCTCGACCCTTTTGTACTACGCTGATGTAATCGATCCTTTTTACTGCTTGATGAGATTTTTCATACCACCTCTCCACGTCCTTGCAGGTCGCTAGCACCATAAGGGTGTCCTCTTGGAAATCGGATATGCTTGCAGTGAAAAGGTGTCATTCACTTGTGAATTTTGTATAAGCATCATGGAACTCACTCCTCAAGAACACTGTGGCCTGCGTTGAGTCTTGATAGTATTTTACCAAATGGCGCAGATGATCCAACTCCTTTAGCACGACGGCCAGCTACTTTTCATCCTTCCTTGCTCTATCCAGTGTGGCATCTGTAATAGAAATCCCTGCATTGATAAGCTCGAAAGTCTTGGCATGTTTAGTGCTGAGAAGCCTCTCCTCTGTAGTGATGAGAATCGAGCTATCTAGTGTGAGCCTTCTCTTCTTTGTGGTCCTCTTCATGATGGATTTTCTTTTTCTATCATAGGCGATCACTTGTATGTCAGTGACCTGATCAACAGGTTCAGGGATTTGTTGTTCTCCCCAGGTTAGAGTATCTCCCAGGCTCTCGGTTTTATGTATCTATTCCAGGATTGGTTACTGAACTTCTTCTATATGTTTCGATGGCTCGACCTCCATTTTTTGTGCATCGGATGGTGAGGTATTGACCGAAATTGAAGAGTCGGGGATAGGTGCAGTACTTACTTGGTAATCGGTTGTCGATGTGCCAATTTCTTGCCATGGAACTTCCTTTTTCTAACTACCTGATCCCAGCTCATCCCTCGAGTTGTCCATTGTGGTTCCCGACAAGTCGAGTAGCTCAGTGTCTATGACACTTTTGACCTCATGGTCGCTCTACGAAAGGTTTTGAATTGGAGCATTGGGACCTGAGGTAGATGCTTTCTCAGGTTCCTTTTCCTCTGTAATATGTACTGGAGTCACCAGGGAAATCTCCAACCTCTCGTCATCATCATAGATGGTTATTAAGTCAAACAAGGGGTTTTGTACACTTGCCCAACCTGGTGTCCTTGATATCTCAGGCTGGGTTGAAATTCCCCCTGGTGATTTGATATGTGGTGATGGAACTTTAGGGTTTTCTGGTCCGATGATTTCTTCAAGTTGTATTGGCTCTAAGCCACTTGGTTCTCCTCTGCTTGTGATTGGGTTTTCATCATGGATCCTCAACATATCTACGAGATCTGGGTCATTCTGTAACTGATCAATGATTCTCTGCGCCCCTTCTAGCAAGAGAAATCATCTTCTTTGTGCCTCTGTAGTATTTGTTGCTCTAATTTATTCCCTAACTATAAGGGCCTCTTCAGCTGACTGCTCTATTGTCTCCACCTTTTCATCCATTCTCATAGCCTTGAACCTGGTCATGTTCAGGTTGGCCATCCTCTGTACTAACTACTCCCAGTCCTGAGTGCATTCTGTGAAAATTTCATCCTCAAATTTGTCATGTCGTATGGCCAACAAGATGATACTTGTGAAGCATGTTGGGGGGCCAAGCTTTTAAGGTCGTGCTTGCGGAATCGGATTGTTGGGAACCTGAATTCAAGATGACTTGACCCTTCTTGTTTTGCTTGAGCAGTATCCTTTACCAAATAAAACCCCACATGGAAATCGTAGGGTATGAAATCTCACTTCTTGTCCTTGACTAGCGTGGCGTTATAGCCCTGCAAGATAGTCTAATAGAAAATTTCTGCCACAATGAGTCATTATGGGACGTGAGCAGGGAGTAGATGCGGTGCTCTGGTGGCCCCGAACACCCTGATATAGGTTGTGTTTTCATCTAAATAACAATGGCCTACCTTCGCTACCATTTTCTTAGTTGTCACAGATAGTCTTGGGCATTCCTTTTTAAATACAATAAAATAAATATGGGCGATGAGTTCATCGCAAATGAGTGCATAGGATTTTTTGTACTTTCTCTCTCATAGTATGTTGAAGTAAACATGAACAGGGAGCTCCGCAACATGCCAGCTTAAATTCATGTCAGCGAAGACAATTCTCGCACAAATAACATCAAGCAGGTACGAGGCCATGTGGAAAGCGGGTGCTTCCCCTTCTTTCGACGTCTGAGCCTGTTGTACACAAATGCTCAATTTCTTGGAAATTATTTCTCCCCAATTAACTTGCTTCCGGAGTAGTGATGTACATGGGGTGAAACACTAAGTAGCCTATTAAATGATAGAATCTTATCGTATCTCGCTCTAAAACATCCCATCATTTCGCTAATCTAGCTAGTGGGTCGGGGTCGGGGATTCTCTTTAAACAGTTGTCGTTGAAAACTCCTTGCAAAAGCTCTGATGTTGAATGATCTTTCTGTACATGGATGACGTGGAAAGGCTGAATCAGAGGTGTGACTAGGACACATGGAACTTTAAGATGACTCGGGATGAAACTAGGTCGTACGACACCCCTATGCAAAAAATACACATGGCACTCGAGACCGGCGTCTTCATTTACCAGTGTTATCCGGAATCAGGAATTTTCTTAAGCTAAACATTCTAAAACACGATCCTATCTTGCTAACATTGAAAAGTCTCAAGCATCTGCGGTCGACGATAAACTTACCCAAGTGCTCCCGGATTGGCCTTCTTGAAAATTTCACGATTTCAAAAGTGTATCGACGGTCGACGATCAGGGATATGTTTAATGCAAAAAAAATCGATGTTTTAACCCTTTTAGATTTCCTCGACCTCAATAAAGTGCATCGGTCATCGGCTATCGGGGTTTTTTCATGGATTTTGTCAATGTCTATTCCTCTCGTACTTTCCCGACATCGATGGGGATCAGCTATCTCCTAAATATTCATGGCGAATAACTCACACAAACCAACTCCACCTTCTATCGATGTCAATGATGCATCAACGATCGGTGATTAGTGTAATTGTATGGCCATTTTATCTACTTGAAACTTTTTGATGCCAAACACTAGCGCATTAGTCACAATGTTAGCTTCATATTCTTAGTTAGAATGCCAAGTTCTTTTAGATGTAAGGTTTCTTTTAACAAGTTCAAAAAAATCTGACTTGATTGATATGAGTCATGAAAACAAAATAAACCATCCCCCCCATAGTGAACTCAATTCAGACAGTAAAAGAAAATAATTGGTACCCAAAAAGTGATAAAATTTCACAAGGCTTTTAGGGTCTGTTGAGCGCTCAACAAATGGCGATTTACTAGGTGAAAGCAGAATCTATGTTCCTTCCCTGGGCTTAGTTGATGCAAAAGCTAGTTAGGAACCTAATTGGTTTTTCTTTTATCAAAGTCTCTCATATCCTTGCATTTACATTTCCTCTGGTTCATGAATCTGAGCCCACCTATGGAGTTTCAACCTGTATTCAACCTTCGTTCCTCTTGACCGTGACCCACGCCCCCTTTTGGCAAGAGCCAAGTAAAGAATTCATTGGCACCAGGCCTTTTAGTTATCATTATTCACTTGATGTGGTGTTGCTTCACTGTTAGTGAGCATCCACATCCCCAACGGAGTCACCCCAACGTCACAGACCTTGCTCTGCTGCTAGCAAGGGTCCATAGCCCTGACAAATTTATCTGCATACCCTCTCCTACTTTTCACTCATTTGATATAATTGATTTATTTTTTGGTAGAGATGCCCTAA
>SNQJ01S0011569.1:222635-237206 GCA_010110895.2 Picea sitchensis
GAAAATCATCAACTTCTCCATGCCTACTAACTTCCTCCTCTCCACCTACTTTGTATGTGGTTTCCAATAGAGATTCTTGACAGAAGAGGCTTTCTTCCACCGCTAACAGTAGATTTACTTGAAAAGACATTTCAGAGTTTTGAGTAAGAGATACATCATATGAGAGAGGGGAGACATTGCCGAAATCAAAATCACAGGAGTAGTTGCCTAGCACAGGGAAATCTACCAACGAGGGTTCGTTGAAGGCTTCGAAATCGATGACAGTATGTTTGAGATACCTTTCCCTATCGATCCTAATCATGTGTGCATGTCCCTTTAATGGAAACCAGAGGTGAGCCCAGTCTGTGCTAAAGTATCCCTTCAACTTCTCAAACCAATCTCGACTAATTAGCAGTCCATAAGCTTCTGGTATATCCACCACAATGATGTCAATCACTTGAAAAAATTTCGGGTCTGTAGCCACTCTGATCATGACGTCCTTGAGTTCCCCAATAACTTTCACCTGAGTCATGTCTAGTTGTATAACGTGCTTATCACTTTTGAGCAGGACTGCGTTTAATTTCTTGCAGATAGATAATGGCATAACGTTAGAGGATGCCCCTAAGTCAACTAAACAATTATGGAGGTTTCAGTTGAAGACTTCGAACGTTAAAAGGAACGGTGCGACAAAAGGCTTTCCTTTTTTATGTACAGATCAAGCGTTCACATTTGGTTTATTTTTTAGGTCTGTGGGAGAGGGAACATCCCCTCGGTCAGTGCTTGTTATAGGGGCTTCTACTGAATTTAAGGCTTGTAACAAAAAATCTTTTTGTTGGGGAATTCTACACATGTCCATGACCGACACATTAGTCTTCAATCTTTTTAACTCTTCTATTATATTGTAGTCCAGCTTAGGTGACTCTCGTGTATGGATTTTTATCGGATTTTTTGGGGAGACAAAAGGTGTTTTCGGGTGATCGACTATTTGTTTTCCTCTCAAAGTTGGACAATGGTAAGGTTGTTTAAGACCGATTGAACCTTACTTCATGTTTGCACAACGAAAAGCTTAGCGGGTGGTTCTTGAACCTCAAATATATCATTGGAAGGCATTAACAAGTCAGGATCCCACATCAATATGGTTGTTTCTTCTGGCGGATCAACTTCCTCCTGATCGACGATATTTACTATTGAGTCACTTGATTGTTCAGTAAGGGAAACTTCATCTAGGAACCGATTGGCCATAAATTTCATAGCATACACCCATTGGAGATAGTCTCTTTCAGATAGTCCATAAAATCTATATAGATTCTTACAATTAAATTTAGTGTTTCTTTGTTTCTAAAGATCCTCAACATATAGATGTTAGGTGTACCATGTTTTAGTATATTGTTGAAATATAATGGGTCATCAAAGATCTCCATGATATGGATATTTAAAAATACTGATAATAATTCTAATTCCTATTTCCTATGGAAAAAAAAATATTATATGATTTAATTGGCTAAAAATTTAACTCACAACAACATCACTAATCTAAGTGAGGATAATGATTTAGAAAATGGATAGTATTCAATTTGGCACAACGACATGGAAAGTTGTTTTATTCTTTATTTATTTAATGAGGCAAGACCTTGCATTTATGAAGGAAAAACAATCTCTTCTCATAGATAAAATTTGGTTCTTGGAGAATATGGCAAGAAATATGAACATCTGAATGGAGCAATTACTACACCAGTTTTGTATCCAATGTATTGGAGGTAATATTTTTGTAGATGGAACTTGTTTGCAAGTCAACAAATTTGAGATTTTAAAGCATTCAAAAGGTCCACATCCTTGAAAATTGTTATGAATAATTGTACTTTCATATTTCAACATTAAGGGAGGTCTAAACATTTCTAAATTTTGGTTTTTGGTTTAAGAAATGTAATGTTTTTGGGATATTAGTTAATGTTGGATGGAATTTGGTTACTACTTAAATGAAACTTTGAATAACACATCCTCAAATAAATTTAAATTAAATTGTGTTTCTTCGAAGAATGAATATGTTGAAGTTAAATTTATTTTCAATTAATTTATTGCTATTTTGAATATTAAGGGAAATATGCTTATTACAAACATTGTGTCCAATTGAATATGAAAATGATGACCATTGATCTGTAATTGTTCTTTGGGATCCCAAGACTATATTAAAAAATTGTGTAATTTAATTATGTTTGTAAATTTTCCTCGATAGAAATACGAAGGACTATTTTTACAATGTAAGGCATTTTGTTATTATGTAGTTTATGTTCTGATGGGACGAAGTTGCAAGCATTGAGAGCTATCAAGATGTATTGAACAACCATCCATGTCATTCTAGCCATTGGCCTTACTATAAAAAAGATGTGGCTTGTTAACTTTTATTGGACTTACGTTTGCAAGAAAAAGGCATATGTGTGACTTCATCATTTGCAACAACGTTTGTGGGTGACCTCTTCAATGATCCCTTAAATAATTACATTCCCACGAGGTTTTTCAACATGATATTGCAAATGGATTACAAGTTGTTCCTTGTTAGTCTTGCTAGAAATGGTGTTTATTTGGCTCTCTTTCAACCAATATGCTTGAGATTTGTTCTTCTCAATGGTTAAGTGGCTCCTCTCTCAAGCTCATCAATCTCATAACATAACTTGTGCCCTTGCTATGAATTAGTGCTTGACTCAAAAAATTCTAAACATAGAAATTTTGAGCTCATACATTTCTTAGAGGACCATGTTCATACTTCTCCAACTATGCTACATGTTTTGTACAAAGTACCATATTTGAAGCAGTACAACTCTTGACCTGTATAGAGAACACACATGCACATTCATACTGAGCTTGACTATTGTAAGGTACCATATCTATTATAATAGCCGAAAATAGAAATATTGCAGAGAATAACAATGGAACAACACAATAGATGAAACCACAACACCAAAACAATACCTTTATTGATAGGATACAATGTTCACTTGCCTCTTCGAGGAGGCAACCTCCAACAAAGTAACACTCTATTACAATAATTCTCAAGAAAAAAACTTCGCATGCCCTCAACTCTTATTTATACTATATCTATCTACCAAAAGAACAATCTAGAGGAAGATCTTCTAGAAGCAGAAGCTTCTATTAGGTCTTCTTACATTTGACTTATTATTCCTTATTACTAGGCCTGATTAATATTCATCTTTATTACATGGAAAATATATTATTCTACCTATGATAGGGGTTAGGGAGGTTAGGTCCCTAACATGCACTCCCCCTTAAAAAAAAACCTTGTCATCAAGGCTTGAGATGAGAAAATTGTTGCAGAATGGTAGTTGGCTCCCAGGTGGAATCTGATAGAGTTATATATTTCCACTGTACTAACACTTCCTTGATGGTGCGCTGATGAAGACAATGTTCACGATGATCCAATACTGCTTGTGGCTACAACCAGATGGAGCCTTCTTCATCCAACTCAGGAAGACTTAATTCCAATCACCTTCTTTAAACAAGAGACATGAAAAACATGATGGAGCTTAGAATTACTGAGCAAAGATAACTAATAGGCCACCTGTCCCATGTGCTTGAGAACTGTATAAGGACCATAAAATTTTGGCGCCATTTTCTGACAATGATTACCCTTGAATGAATTCTACTTATAAGGTTGCAGTCATAGAAGCACCTGGTCCCCTTCAACAAATTGACGTTCGGAGCGACATTGATCTGCTTGTTGCTTCATATGATTCTGAGCCATGCCCAAATTCTCTTTGAGGGTACGGAGAATATCCTCTCGAACAATAAGAGTTTGGTCAATCGCATGAACCTTCGAGGTATCGGGCATGTATGAGAGAACTGAAGGTGAATTTTGTCCTTATATTGCTTCAAAAGGATTCATGCAAGTAGTTGTATGGTAAGAGGTGTTGTACAACCATTCAACTAGGGGTAACCATTGAGCCCACTGATTTTTCCTTTCAAATGAAAAAAACCTCAAATATGTTTCCAAACACTTGTTGACAACTTCAGTTTGACCATCAGTTTGGGGATGATAGGCGGTGCTGAGATGCAATTGGGTGCCCTGCAGCCTAAATAGTTCTTGCCAAAAATTGTTGGTGAAAGTGGGATCTTTGTCAGAAACAATAGAATGAGGCATGCCATGAAGCTTGTAGATATGATCCATGAAAAATTGACCCATAGTGGAGGTGGTAAATGGGTGTTGAAGAGCACAAAAATGAGCATACTTGGATAGATGATCAACTACCACCATGATCACTGACGTATTGCCCGATTTAGGTAAGCCAACAATGAAATCCATAGAGATATCCCTCCAAATAGTGGGTGGAATAGAAAGTGGTTGTAGTGTGCCATGGGATTTGACTGTTTCTCCCTTGTTGTGTTGATAGACATCACATTCCACCACAAAAGTGAGAATGTCATGTTTCATACCATCCCATAAAAAAGAACATTTGACCCAGTCATAGGTTTCGGTAAACCTTGAGTGCCCAGCTATGGGTGGAGCATGAAGCTCATAAATCACTATGGATTTAAGTTGTGACTATTTACTAAAATACAGATTACCTTTGTAGCGAAGCTCATCATTGTGCCAAGAGTACCCTAGGGAAGATGGAGAATTGTCTTGCAATTGTTGGATCAGACGTGAAATTTTGGGATCTTGTAGCCATTCCTAGCAAACAACTTGGATCCAATCTGGTATAATGAAGGAGAGGGAAAAAAGGGACCCTTAATCTTCATATTTTCTTGAAAGAACGTGAACAACCACATTGTCTTTTCCTTTCTTGTAAATGATCTCATAATCATATCCAAATAACTTGGTCACCCATTTTTGTTGCTCCAGGGATGAAAGACATTACTCCAGAAAATACTCGAGGCTTTGATTATCTGTTTTAATTTGGAATCATTGCCCCAATAGATAAGGGCGTTAGAGATCCATTGCATGCAAAATAGCCAACATTTCCTTTTCATAGATTGATTGACCTAAATGTCGCTATGACAATTGTTTGTTGGTAAAGGCCAAAGGTCGACCATCTTGCATAAGGACTACTCCAATTCCTCTCCCGGAAGCATCACATTCCGGGAAAAAGGTCCTTGTGAAGTCGGGAAGGGCCAGGATAGGAGTGGTGCACATAGTTTCTTTCAAGGCTTGAAAGGAATGATTAGTTGTTGGAGTCCAAGTGAAATAATTATTTTTAAGGAGAGCAGTGAGAGGTGTCGCAATATTTCCATAATTCTTAACAAACTTGGGATAATAGCCTGTTAAACCCAGAAAACCACGCAACATTTTGAGAGTCTTAGGCTGAGGCCAATCCTGCATAGCTTCAATCTTCTTAAGATCCACCCTGACACCCACCTTGCCAACAATATGACCCAAGTACTTGATTTATGAGGCTCCAAAAGAACATTTAGATTGTTTGAGAAAAAGTTGGTGTTGAGAGAGGAGATGAAGAACTCAATCCACATGAGTAATATGGGTTGTCTGGGTTTTACTATAGATGAGAATATCATCAAAGAAAACTAAGAAAAAAWAACAKAGAAAAGGATGGAAGACATGATTCACGAGGCTTTGGAAAGTGGAGGGAGCATTACACAAGCCAAAGGGAATGACCAAGAACTCACAGTGGCCTTCATGAGTTCAAAATGCAATCTTAGGAATGTCTGCCCCTTCCATACGTATCTGGTGGTAGCCTGAATGAAGATCAAGTTTAGTAAAGAACTGGGCACCACTTAATTCATCCAAGAGATCATCAATGACATGAATGGGAAATTTGTCTTTGATGGTGAGTTTGTTGAGGGCGTGAAATTCAGGACACATATGCCAAGAGCCTTCTTTCTTAAGTACAATGACCACTAAAGAAGAATATGGGCTAGTACTAGGACAGATAACGCCTGCGGCGAACAATTCTTGAACAATTTTTTCAAATTCATTTTTTGGGGCAAAGGGATGATGATAGGGATAAAAATTGGGAGGAAGGATGCTYGGGGATGAGGGGAATGGAATGATCATGAACACCACGGGAAGGAGGAAGTCCCTGGGGAGTGGAAAAAACAACTTGATGTTTGGAGAGGATGGATTGGAGGTCAATATGCACAAAGGGTGTCTGAGTGGCATGAATGGAATGGAGTTGTGAAATAATGTCAGAATGACCTTTTTTAAGGAGATTTTCCATGCGATGGGAACTAATGATCTCAGGGGAACATGTTGTGATGCCTTGGAACTTATATTGTTGGCCCTCCTAGTTGAATTGCATAGTTAATTCCTTAAAATACATGAGAATGGATCCCAAAGTACTTAACCATTTGACACCCAACATAATGTCACAACCATCCATGTCGATAGAAAACACACGAGATTCCATGTGGTACTGACCAATTTGGAGATGCACATTTTCACAACGACCCCCACATTTCATGGATCCACCATTGGAAATCATGATTTGAAAGTTGTTCACTGATCGAATATAGAAATTAGTTTCTTGGGCAATGCAGCAATGAATAAAATGATGGGTGTTGCCATTGTCAACGAGGATGATGACCTTTCAATGCTTAATGTAACAAATTAGCTTGAGGATTTGGGGAGTAGAGAAGCCAGTGAGAGCATTCAGGGAAATGCCCGATTCAACTTCTGGGGGGTCTGACGGTGGAGTCAATTCAGTGGGTTCATGTGACTTGACCACAGGGGGAGCCTCAACCTCTTCTTCAGAAACATCCTTAGAGATGGCCATAAAAAGCTTTTATTCCTTACACTTGTGCCCATGAAAATATTTTTCATCACAATTATAACAAAGGCCCTTGCATTGGCATTGAGCCATTTCTGCCTGGGTCAATTTCTAGATCTTTAAGGCAAGGAATAGAGGAGGGTTTTCTAGTTTGAGAAGAGACAACCTGTTTTTCTTCCTTAGATATTTTAGTAGCTTCCACCCAACTCTGGGGGTGAGCCATGAGGACGTGGCCACAAATATGTTGGCATGTTTACAGACAGAAGGCAGAGTATGCTTGTCATTGATGGAAAGAACAACAGTGACGATGCAACGTCAATGGCAAACAAGATGGCAAGAAAAACAACAATGTTGGCGGAACGATGTTGATAGGTTTATAGACAGAGTGTGCATGGAAAGAACAGCAATGAAGAAAAAAAAGAGCAAGCTCGAGAAGCTCGGGAGGAATAGCGTGAGTGTGCATTGATGGAAAATAGGCAAGGAGTGAATAGTATGAAGGAACATCAAAGCTTAGAAGAGATAACACTTTGTGCTTTCCAGAAGTGCAGTCGAGGTCCAAGAGAAGGACTCGCAGAAGGTTCAAAGGTCGAGGCCTTTGACACTTAGTCATTCTTCGAGGTTGGGAGGAAGCGTAAGCTCATAAGGAGGAGAGACAGTGGTCATCGGATCAGAATCCAATGACCAGAGGAAGCGCGGATGAGGAGATCAGATCTCAGTCGTTAGATCTGAGTGCATAGACCAACAACTATTGGATCCTAAGGAAAGTGCACGAGACAAGTTCCGAAGTCATCAGAACCATCCATCGTCAGAGATGACACATGGCGAAAGATCATCATTTCGCTCATTGAAAGGTCAAAGGAAGAAGGTGCTCTAACCTCTCAAACTCGTGATATGTGAGGTCGCGAAATGATCTTGGCCATTGGAGCCAGAGGACACGTGGCGAGTGATTGGAGTTTTGCTGACTCGCAAACTAGAGAAGTCAAAGGTGCGATTTGTGGGAACTCGCGATACGCGAGGTCGTGAAACAATCCTAGTCATTGGAGCTAGAGGACACGTGGCAAGCGATTGGAATTTCACTGACTTGCACATTGGAGTAGCCAAAGGAATGTGACACAGAAACTCGTGATATGCGAAATAGTGACTGATCTGAGCCGTCAGATCGAGGAGAGATCAGGATCGTCGATCTAGCACCATCGCTATTTCGAGTATCGAGAGAACGAAGGTAACGAGACTCCCAAAGTCACGAAATGCGAAATCGTGACTTGATCTGAGCTATTGGATTGAGGAGAGACCTGGACCATTGATTGTCCAGGGAGACGAGACGTGAATTCGCGAAATGCGAAATTGCAAAGTGCTCAAAATATTTGGCCCATGATCACATCGAAAGGTCACATCAGCAGAAAGTTAAGGAGGAGCTAGCATGTCGCTAGGCTCCACTTTGGTGATCGTCAAAACCATGAAACACCCTTGTGTTTCGCCCCTGGTCATAGCTTGTGGTCACATCAGAGGAAGAGAAGTGAATGAGCTAGCACTACTAAGCTCCATTTCAGAGTTTCGCGTTTCAAGAGTTTGAAATCAACTCACAGCAGGAGGTCGCGATATGCGAAATCGTGAAATCACTTTATGTTTAGCATCTAATCAAAACTCGTGGTCTTGTGAGAGGAAGGAGCTAGTCCAGCTAAGCTCCATTTCAGATATCGCGGATTGGGAGAGTCAAGATGTCTCATACCAAGATCCCTGAGGCCGCGAGTCATGAAGTGCTTATTGGATAGGCGAATGGTCACTGCCAGTGGTCGTGTGAAAGGAAGGGGCTTAGCCAGAAGAGCTAGCTCCCATTGTGTAGTTTTTCGTAGAAAGGGAAAAGGCGCCAAGAGCATGAGGGCGTGGAGGTTCTCTGGGGAACTTCCAAAAACCACTGATTGTTTCTGCATAGAGAATTCAAAGAGGCTTCAAGGTGATCGACAGAGAAGATGAAGAGTCTCGACTGCCAGATAAACCAAGGAATCTCAGGATAACGTCCAGTGATGATGAAGAGATTCGGTAATGACAGAGAAGACGAAGAGTCTCGACTACCAGAGAGGCTAAGAAATCTCAACATAATGGCCACTAATGATGAACTCATAGGCAACAGAATTACCAGAGAAGATGAAGAGTTGTGATGATGATCATTAGATGACTCGATGTGAGAAAAGATGTAGAATTGTGAAGGAATGCTATTCTGTTGGGGAGCTATGCGGGTGTGAGGCAGAGCTGCAGTGAACAACCTGTTGGGGAAAAATAGTGACTGAAAATAGCATGCAGAGGAATTGTGCATGAGGAATGCGGAAGGTGCATAAAGAATATAAAAATGTAGAACATAGAGGAGATGGCAGCTGCGATTGTGTGTGATGCATGTCTGTAGAAGCATGTTTTGCGGGAGCTGAAGCACAAAAGAAGCGAGGAAAAAAGATGTATATCTGAGAGAAGAAGAGAAATTCGAGGTGCGCATGCAGAGACAAAGAAGAAGATCAGAAATCTCAAAAAGATGTGAGTAGAGAGACATTGATGTAGGCATAGCAGAGCAGTGTAGTTGAACAATGATGTGATTGGTAAGCCATTGGTAAATGTTGTACCACTGTGATAAGTTGTAAAAGGAAAAGATTTATATTTCAGGGTGGTAGGAAGGTGCTTGGGAGGATTGTTGTCCTCATAGTTTCAATTGGGTGCTTGAAGAACAGGGAGTTGTAGCTTCCATCTGGGTACAGCCAGAAAAACTAGGGTGGCAAGGTGGTGCAAGGGAGAGCTATTGTTCTCTATTATATAGGTTGGTGCCTATGTGACTGGAAGTTGGTGCTTCCATCCAGTTGGTGCTGGAACACTCAAGGAGTTGGTGCTTCCTTCTATTTGGTGCTAGAGAAACCAGAGAGTTGGTGCTCTCAGCAAGTTGCAGCTTGCAAGACAGAGGTGGTAGCCTCATAATGAGTTGGAGCTCATAAGTATGATAATGTATAGAATGTAAAGATTACTTATCATATCAAGAAGAAGAGGTTTTTACCCTTTATGGGTTTCCTTAGGAAATATTTGTCTCTGCATATTTCATGTGTGTGACTAATGTTGAATGTTATATTACTTACCTCCCTGCATTATTGTGATTGTCATTGAATTCTCTGTAAAGAGTTTAAAATGAGCATAATTGTTTAAGCACGGTAACAACTGATTCACCCCTCCCTCTTAGTTTTACAACAATTGGTATCAGAGACGGTTCCTTTTATCTAAAGGTATATCAGTAAGCCTAAACATGTCAAGCCATGAAGAAACTTCAACCAATAAGGACCCCCTATTCAATGGAACAAACTTTACCTTCTGGAAAGTTAGGATGAGAACTTACATAATGGCTTTAGGTGCAGATGTATGGGATGTGGTAGAGACTGGTTATGTAAAGCCAGTTGTACTAGCTAATAAGGATGACAAGCTAGAGTTCAGCTTCAATGCTAAGGCTATGAATGTTATTCTGAGTGGGCTTGCATAAGAAGAATTTTTAAAAGTTATGCACTTAGAAACTGTCAAAGAAATGTGGGACAAACTCATTAGCAGTTATGAAGGTAATGAGAAGGTAAAGGACGCCAAGCTTCAAACCTACAGAGTATAGTTTGAACGGCTAAATATGAAAGAGGATGAAATTGTTGGGAAGTACTTTTTGAGAGTTGAAGAATTAGTAAATGCAATGAAAGCACTTGGTGAAAAAATTGAGGAACCCTCTTTAGTTCAGAAAATTTTGAGATCTCTACCAGATAGGTTCAATCCGAAGGTCTCTACTATAGAATAATTTAATGATCTAAAAGCTTTGGTTTTTGATCAACTTCTAGGAACGTTGAATGCATATGAAATGAGGATAGGTAAAGATAAACCCACCTCTAGAGAAGCATCATTTAAAGYAAATAAGGATGAGGATTATGATCCTGATGAAATTGAAGAAAAAWTTGTGAGAAGACTAAAGAAAGGATCAGGCAAGTATTAAGGCAAGTTTCCCTTCAAGTTTTTTAACAGTGTAAAGATAGGTCACTTTTCATCTAAGTGTCCACACAAGAAGCGGGATCGGAATTATGAAGGTGAAAAGAAGTACAAAGTCAAAAGATTTGATAAAAAGAAAAGTTTATGCATAAACAATGATGACTCTTCAGAAGACACAGATAATGACTCTTCCTGTGAAGATAAGGTAAATGACTTCATGCTTATGGACAAAGAGGATTATGATAATAAAATCACAGGAAGTGATGCTAATAATGAAGAAGCTATGATTGATATGGAAGGTGAACTAATCAATGCCTTGGAAGAAATTGGCAGACTCAGACTCTAGAAAAGAAAACAAAAACAGCTGTTGATGTAGTTTGAAATTAATGATGAATATTTTGTCGTGCTAAAGGTGGAGTTAGAAGAGGCAAAGAAAATAGAGGACATTTTGAAACAACGGTTATCAGAGAAGAAGGCAAGATGTGAAGCCTTGGAAGAAGAGGTAGTAAAGACCAGAAAAGAGATGGAGAAGTTCAAAGCAATGTATCTCCAAAATATTCCAAGCATTAAAGCCTCAGAAGGATTAACCACCATTCTGAATCAACAAAGGAATCCAAATTTGAAAAATGGTTTGGGTTATGAAGAAGGATCAAGTTGTAGTCAGCTAAGCAACAAAGATTCCATCAAGTTTGTCAAAACTACATTCATTGACAAAAACAAATATGGAGAAACAGAGGAAGATAATCAGCCGCCAAGGAAGAGTGAAAGAAAAAGTACTAGAACTAAAACTATAGAACAAAGAAATCATCAGTGTGGAAGAAATCGACCTGCTCAAAGAAGACAACCAATTTCCAGGTACAAAGGATTTTTCTATAGAAATTGGTTTTTATATTCTAACTTTGGTCACAAAGCTGTAAACTGTTCTTTAAAATTTAGATATGAGCAATCAAAACACTCAAGCAATAGATATATGCCGCAACAAAGAATGGGACAGCCAAGTAATAAACAATCACAGAATGTGAATCATGTGATGGTTGGAAAAAGGACACGGGTTAAGCATAACAACCATTATGATCCTTTATTCAATGAACCAGAATGTTACACCTGCCATAATTTTGGACATAAAGTTGTAGACTGTCGCTTAAGGAACTACGAGCCAGATTTGAATCCTTCTGCTAAAAATGTCAAGGTTTGGAAGAAGAAAGAAAATGACAAGTGTGGACTAGTGTTGTCATCTCAAAGACAAAAGAACCCATGGTATATTAACAATGGATGCTCCAAACATATGATGAGAGACAAAGGCAAGTTTCTATCTCTAAGTGAAAGCAAATCAGGTAACGTAACCTTTGGAAACGATGCTCCAGGTAAAATCAAGGGTAAAGGGATGGTAAGTTTAAGTAATGGAAAAGGGAAATCTCACGATGTTCTGCTTGTAGATGGGATAAAACACAATTTGCTCAGTATAAGTCAAATGTGTGATAGAGGATGTGAAGTGATGTTCACTTCCAAGGATTGCAAGATAAAGTCTATAAACTCAGGACAAGTTATGGCTAAAGGCATAAGGACAGAAAACAATGTATATGCACTGAAAGAAGATAGAGAAGAGTGTCATCTAAGCAAGCATGATGAAATTTGGTTATGTCATAGGAGACTTGGACATCTAAACTTTGACCACTTAATCAAGCTCAAAAATCTTGAGGCAGTAAAAGATCTTCCAAGAATATCAAAGCCACAAGATTCTGTGTGTAAACCCTGTCATGTAGGAAAGCTAACCAGGACACAGTTTAAATCCAAGATATCCACTTCAATAGAGAAACCACTCCAATTAGTTCATATGGATTTATGCAGACCATCAAGACAGGAAGGCACGAGGAAGGAAAACTATTTTATGTTGATCATTGACAATTACTCCAGACTTACTTGGGTTGCTTTTCTCAAAGAAAAAGATGAAGAATTTGATAAATTTAAAATATATAAGGCTTTAACTAAGGATCAAACAAGCAAGAGGTTAAAGGAAATAAGATTAGACAGAGGAGGAGAATTTATATCAAGTGATTTCAAGGAATTTTGTGATAAAGATGGGATCAAGAGATAATACACAATCCCAGGAACTCCACAACAAAATGGAGTAGTTGAGAGGAAAAACAGAACAGTTCAGCAAATGGCCAGGTCAATGATGAATGAGAAGAACATTGGTCAAACCTACTGGGTAGAAGCAATACACACAACAATCCATGTTCTTAACAAATCCCACCTCAGACCACACAGTGACAAGACACCTTATGAATTGTGGTATGGAAGACCTGCTTCGATCAAACACTTCAAAGTCTTTGGGAGTAAGTGCTACATAAAAAATAATAGTGATAACCTTGGCAAGTATGATGATAGGGATGATGAAGGAATCTTCTTAGGGTATGCTACAAATAGTAAAGGATACAGATGATATAATAAGAGGTTGCATAAATTGGTTGATTTTATTGACATAAAAGTTGATGAAGGAATTCCAGTAAGAGAGGTGAACAATATTGAATCAACAATAGAGGATATAGATGAAGTTGAAGCTGAACAGGTCCAAGAATCAGAACAAGAAGACTCTGAGTCTGATGAAGATGCAAATACTTGGGCAAACTCAAATCAACAAACAACATCAAATTCTTCCTCCGGAATTACTCAAAAGAATCATCCTGCAAGTCAGATAATTGGTGAAAAACACAAAGGTGTACAAACCAGGAGAAGGATAATAAAAAACACTGACCAATCACATATAGCCTTCATATCCATGGTGGAACCCAAGAACTTCAATGAGGCCAGTAAAGACGTAAATTGGTTAAAATCAATGACTGAGGAATTGGACCAGATTAAAAAGAATGACACTTGGGAACTCGTTCCTAGGCCAACAGATAAAAATGTAATAGGATCAAAATGGGTCTACAAAAATAAGATGAATGAGCACGGAAATATTGTAAGAAATAAAGCTAGATTGGTCTGCAAAGGATATGCTCAAATGGAAGGACTGGACTTTGATGAAACATTTGCGCCTGTAGCAAGATTAAAAGCTATTAGAATGTTTCTTGCCTATGCTTGTCATAAGAAGTTTAAAGTCTATCAAATGGATGTCAAGTCATCTTTTCTAAATGGATATCTAAAAGAAGAAGTCTATATGGAGCAACCAGAGGGGTTCCAACTGTCAGATAACCCTGACTTTGCCTGCAAGCTAAAGAAAGCCTTATATGGGTTGAAACAAGCTCCTTGTGCATGGTATCATAGACTGGATACATATCTTCAAGACAAAGGGTTCAAGAGAGGAACAGTTGACAACAATCTATATATAAAAACAGAGGGTAATGATTTTCTCATTGTGTTGGTCTATGTAGATGACATCATCTTCGGTAGTAATAATGCTTCACTGGTTAAATGGTTTTCTTCTGCCACGCAGTCTGAATTTGAAATGTCTATGATAGGGGAACTGTCATTTTTTCTTGGCCTACAAATTACTCAGAAGTCTAAAGGAATATTTCTTTCTCAAGAAAAATATCTAAGAGAAATGTTGAAAAGGTTTCAAATGAAAGATTCTAAACCTATGAGAACACCTATGGTCACTGGATGTAAGTTAAGCAAGGATGATGACTCACCTGATGTTGATCAGAGTTCATATAGGTCTATGATAGGCAGCCTATTGTACATCACAACATCCTGTCTAGACATAATGCATGTTGTTGGACTACATAATGTGCCACATACACAAAAGGTACGAATTGCTTCTTTATTTTTAGAACCCAATCAATTTGTATGGTATCGATGGCTTTGTTCTCGCAAATCACTCATCACTTGGAAAATTTTCACGGAAGAAATGATAGCACACTATGAG
>SNQJ01S0011569.1:239292-269270 GCA_010110895.2 Picea sitchensis
GGCATACAAATTGGAGTTACCTGCATCTTCACGAGTACACCCAGTTTTCCATGTTTCATGCTTAAAGAAGGTTATAGGTGACAAGATCCCAGTTCAAACTATATTGCCAGAACTTGACGAGGAAGGAAAAATCATATTGGAGCATGATGCCATCACTGACACAAGAATTCGCCAACTGAGGAAGAGATCCATTTCAGGGTATCTCATTAAATGGAGGAAACTACCGGCCAGAGATTCCACTTGGGAAGATGAGTCTTTTATACAGAATCATCCATAGTTACTCAAGCATTGCAAATAACACTTGTCTTAAGGGGAGGGGCATGTTAAGCCCTAAATAATGGCTCATTACCCCTTAATTGGGGCATATTACATTAGTAATGTTACTTTATTTATGTCAGATTTAGTCCATTAGTTGTAATTATACCTCATAGTCTCCTATATATACCAAGGAGACATTTTCATTTGGAATCATCTTGTAATTGTACATTTATGTCGGCATAAGGAGGTTTCCCCCTCGAAGAGGCTTATTATCTGAATTTCTCTCTTTTTCAAGGCATTGAGTACTTATTCTGAGGTTTTTCTATGCTATATTGATATTTGGTTCTTAACACGAAGTCATCAAAACCATCCATCATCGGAGACGACACGTGGTGAAAGATCATCATTTCGCTAACTGAAAGGTCAAAGGAAGAAGGTGCTCTAAACCCTCCAACTCACGATATGTGAGGTCGTGAAATGATCATGTCCGTTGGAGCCAGAGGACACATGGCGAGCGATTGGAATTTCGCTGACTCACAAACTAGAGAAGTCAAAGGTGCAAGTTGTAGGAACTCGCGATACGCGAGGTTGCGAAACAATCCTGGCCATTGGAGCCAGAGGACACATGGCAAGCGATTGGAATTTCATTGACTTGCACATTGGAGAAGTCAAAGGAATGTGACATAGGAACTCGCGATATGAGAAATCGTGACTTGATCTGAGCCATCGGATCGAGGAGAGATCTAGACCGTCGATCTAGCACCATCACTATTTTGGGTATCGGGAGAACGAAGGTAACGAGACTCCCAAATTCGCGAAACGTGAAATCATGACTTGATCTGAGTCATTGGATCGAGGAGAGATCTGGACCGTTGATTGTCCAGGGAGACGAGATGCAAAGTCGTGAAACGCAAAATTGCAAAGCGCTTGAAATATTTGGCCTATGATCACATCGAAAGGTCACATCAGCAGAAAGTTAAGGGAGGAGCTAGCATGTCTCTAGGATCCACTTCGATGATCGTCAAAACTGTGAAACACCCTCGTGTTTGGCCCCTGGTCATAGCTTGTGGTCACATCAGAGGAAGAGAAGTGAAGGAGCTAGCACTGCTAAGCTCCATTTCGAAGTTTCATGTTTCGGGAGTTTGAAAGCAACTCACAGCAGGAGGTCGCGATATGCGAAATCGCAAAATCACTTTATGTTTAACATTCAGTCACAGCTTGTGGTCATGTGAGAGGAAGGAGCTAGTCCAGCTAAGCTCCATTTCAGATATTGCGGCTTGGGAGAGTTGAGATGTCTCATATCAAGATCTTTGAGGTTGTGAGTCGCGAAGCACCTATTGGACAGGCGAATGGTCACCGCCAGTGGTCACGTGCAAGGAAGGGGCTTAGCCAGAAGAGCTAGCACCCACCGTGTAGTTTTTTGCAGAAAGGGAAAAGGATCCAAGAGCATGAGGGCGCAGAGGTTCTCTAGGGAACTGCTAGAAACCACTGATTGTTTCTGCACAGAGAATTCGAAGAGACTTTAGGGTGATCGACAGAGAAGATGAAGAGTCTCGACTGCCAGATAAGCCAAGGAATCTCAGGATAACGTCCAGTGATGATGAAGAGATTCGGTAATGACAGAGAAGATGAAGAGTCTCGACTGCCAGAGAGGCTAAGGAATCTCAGCATAATGGCCATTGATGATGAACTCACAGGCAACAAAATTGCCAAAGAAGATGAAGAGTTGTGATGATGATCATTAGATGATTCGATGTGAGAAAGAATGTAGAATTGTGAAGGAATGTTATTCTTCTGGGGAGCTATGCGAGTGTGAGGCAGAGCTATAGTGAACAACCTGTTGGGGAAAAACAATCACTGAAAAGAACATGTAGAGGCATTGCGCATGAGGAATGCAGAAGGTGCATAGAGAATATAAAAACGCAGAACATAGAGGAGATGGCAGCTATGATAGTGTGTGATGCATGCGTGTAGAAGCATGATGTGCAAGAGATGAAGTGCAGAAGAATCGAGGAACAGAGATGCATATTTGAGAGAAGAAGAGAAATTCAAAGTGCGCATGCAGAGATAGATCAGAAGATCAGAAAGCTCAAAAAGATGCGAGCAGAGAGACATTGATGTAGGCAGAGCAAAGCAATGTAGCTGAATGATGATGTGACTGGTAAGCCATCGATAAATGTTGTACCACTGTGATAAGTTGTAAAAGGCAAAGATTTATATTCAGGGTGGTAGGGAGGTGCTTGGGAGGATTAGTGTCCTCAGAGTTTCAAGTGGGTGCTTGAAGAACAGGGAGTTGTAGCTTCCATCTGGTTACAGCCACAAAAACTAGGGTGGCAGGGTGGTGCAAGGGAGAACTATTGTTCTCTGTTATACAGGTTGGTGCTTGTGTGACTGGAAGTTGGTGCTTCCATCTAGTTGGTGTTGGAACACTTAGGGAGTTGGTGCTTCCTTCTAGTGGGTGCTAGAGAAACCAGAGAGTTGGTGCTCTCATCAAGTTGCAGCTTGCAAGACAGAGGTGGTAGCCTCACAATGAGTCGGAGATCATAAGTATGATAATGTACAGAATGTAAAGATTACTTATCATATCAAGAAGAAGAGGTTTTTACCCTTTATTGGTTTCCTTAGGAAATATATGTCTCTGTATATTTCATGTGTGTGACTGATGTTGAATATTCTATTGCTTACCTCCCTGCATTATTATGATTGTCATTGAGTTCTCTATAAAGAGTTTAAAATAAGCATAATTGTTTAAGCATGGTAACAACTCATTCACCCCCCCCCCTCTCAGTTGTCCAACAAAATCTTCTCCTTGAGGCCACTGATAAATCATTCTCAGAAAAAATCATCAAACATGCCCTCCATGCAGAAATCCAATTGCTCAAAAGCAACTATAAAGTCTTCCACTGTGCTAGATTGTTTCAACTTTGTCAAACGACCTAAATGGTGGGTGTTAGTGTCAAAGCATTCATAAAGAGTTGCAACAAATTGTGTCCAAGCCACATACCCTTGGTGAGAATTTTTTCTCCATTTCCACCATTGCCAATGTTCTTGTTCTAGATGGAGAACACCATACCAGAGTTTGGCCAACTCATTCATAATGTCATACAAAGAGAAATAGTGTTCCATTTGAGTTACCCAGCCAGTGGTATCCAATCCATGAAATTTGTTCACATCCACTCGCGAAAGGCGTAGGTCATGTTGAAAGTGATGGGGTTGAAAAGGCTAGGAATTGGAGGAAGTTTCACCTTCGGGGTGTAACGGTGGGCCAGAGGAGGTAAGGTCTCCAGTAATATTCAGCTTGGTGTAGATCTGGGAAGTGAAGGATTCAAGCTAGGTAGAGAGGTCTTGTTTCAGGGTTTCCATTTTTGCATCTATGGTGGAATGCATTTTGTTATTGATTGCGGAAAAGTTGTCACACTTCCTTCTGGACCTCAACGAAATCATATGACAAGGTATTGAGGTGGGCTTCAAGCTCTTGGCTATGAGTGTGGGCCATGATGAAGGGGGAAACCGAAAAGGGGTGGGTGGGACCACATAGAAAAGGGATTATGGGTGAAGGGTATCATGATGATCAGGGCGACGAGGGGAATACAATGGGGTAAGTCCCAAATAAGGGGGGTGGAAGGGGGTCTGGTCCACGTAAAAATTTTTTGCTGAAAAATGATAAGTATGATTGCAATCAGGGCGAAGAGAGGAATCCAATGGGATAGGGCTCAAATAATGGTGTAAGCATGATCCAAACTCTTTTTTTTTTACTCTTGCAGAGTTATACTCTGTTCTAAAGAATATTGTACTGTTGAAAGGCCCAAATTATTAACAGGAAAAAATGTGTAGTAATTTCGCAACCAGAGTACAGGAGGTAAAGTTGCACAACAATAGATCTTGTATGTTCTATTTCTATTTCTATCCCAAGGGTTAGGGTATTCATGGTTTCTGTAGACAAGGGTTTTCACTTTGTTATAACTCTCTGATATACATGCGGGGTCCAACAATATTACTCAGCCTAATATCTCAGGGCACCAACTAAGGAGACTAGACTGTGCCCTTGGTTGTACTACCCGACTACCCAAGTACTAGAGAGTATCTTCCTGAGTGTTGTTCTCGGTGGCACTATAGCAGTCAAGAGGCCGATTGGTTTATCTATGAAGGACTTTAGGATATCTAGGTCGATCCATATATAGATGTTTTTTGATGCACTACCACTCGAAGGGGTACCAACATGGGTTACAAGGGTGGCCAACAATGTGAAATTAAGTACCACTTGTAGTTCATGCCTGTATGCTTCTCGACAACGAATTTATGCGTTGACCAATAGATCTTTGTAGCTTTAAGACGTTGTAATACGTCTCTACCTTGAAAAAAAATAACCCACAATTTTCTGCTAAGGAAAATGTTTTCATACCACTTCTAAGGTACCCGATCTATTATAATAGCAGAAAACAAAAATATTGCAGAGAATAACAACTGAACAACACAATAGATGAAACCACAACACCAAAATAATACCTTTATTGATAGAAGACAATGTCCACTTGCCTCTTTGAGGGGGAAACCTCCAACAAAGCAGCGCTCTATTACAATAATTTTCAAGACAAAAAATTCTCATGCCCTCGACTCCTATTTATACTAAATCTATCTACCAAAAGAATAATCTAGAGGAAAATCTTCTAGAAGCAAAAGCTTATATTAGGTCTTCTTACATTTGATTTATTCTTCCTTATTACCAGGCCTTATTGATATTGGCCTTTATTACATGGAAAATATATTATTCTACCTATGTGAGGGGTTAGGGAGGTTAGGTCTGTAACAACTATTATAAGCCTTTAAGATCTCTAAATATATCATAGCGATTATAGTTAGAATTTCAAGATAACCAAGCTGATTTTTGGCTTTATTGAAGATATAAGTGGATTGTACATCGAATCTCTATAACAATATGTCATTGTTTCCCTTGTGAACATAATTTTTCCTAGTAGGTGCATTACCCAACACAATTGAATCATGCAACTACATATTCACATGGCCATCCTTCAGCCTATAAGCAACACATAACACCACCCCAACATGGCCATGGGAGTGATATTTGTGCACAACTTGTAGTGTGTCCTTTTTAAAGTTTTGACTCAATATCAACTTTGATCTATGTGTTTCTCTTAATGTTTTGTGTGATATTTGTTTGGTACAATGGACTTGTACAAGTGAGGGAGCATGTTTTCTCAACTCCAGTTTCCTTACATGGCTTACTCCTTTCTATCTTCTTATTATAGCACAAGATCTTGGTTGAATGTCGCCTTCAACATGGATTGTAGAGAATGCATGACAATTAGGGCATGACCATATAATAATAACCACCTGTGTTCTTGTCTAGCTTGTATCTATAGCTTAATGCCATGAAAGTAGGATCATAGGTGGGTGTTGTATTTTTGCAAGTTCAAATATAATCAAATTGTTTTGGCTCCTTTATTTCTTAACATGCTTATCTAGATCAGTTGGTAAATTTGTCCTTATGTGAGACCAAGGATTTCTCTTGATTCACCATATCTTTGAAAAAATAATATAACCCTTGTTACATCGAGGAGATTGACAATGTAGCCTTTAAAGGGGTCCTTGTAGTATTGTTTCCATAGCTTCCACATATTAGGCTCACTTTTGGCACTAACAATTGTGTTGCAAATCTTGTTAATCGATAAGATTTCAAACGATTGGTCACATGGCAAAGTTCCATGACTTCCTTTAGTCTATTTTTTACTTAGAAATTGTTCATTGAACGAGGACTCATTTTCTAAGTACCTTATTTTCTCCATTATGGTGGATTCTGATGAAGAAGAAGAGTTGCTTCTTTATAAATGTAGTGAGGAACGAGAAAATAAAATTGTAGCTTTGTAGACTTCAAAGGATAAACTTCACCAAATCATAGCTTCGTAGACTTCAAATGATGCATAACAAAAATGTTTCTGTGCAAGATATAAATGACAACAAAAATTGTGAGATTGTTTCTTTGCAGCACTCTAAAGTGAATCTTCATAAGTTTGTTGCTTCATTATATGATACTAATAAAAAATCGTACAATGAGGTCACTTCCTTGCATGGTACTAATATCAATCAAAATGAGACTTTTGTTGAGGTTTAAGTTTGGTTGGAGGAAAATGACATGTCTATCCAAAATCTTTGCAATATCAATTGAAACCTTTTTTTTTTTTTGTTATTGTGGTTCATGGTGCAAAGCTCGCTACATCCACGGTAATCCCCCCGAAATCCGAAGAACATAGGAGGGTCAAGTATTTCGAGTATATTTGGCTCACAAAGAGCAACATGTCGCATAGATGAGACTCGAACCTGGGTGGGGAGGAGAAAACTCCCCACCCCAACCAATTGAGCTACAACCACTCGACAATATCAATTGAAACCTTGAGAAAGAAGTAAGTGAACTATGAGGTGAGACAGACCAAATAATGGATGGTATTAAAAACTTATAAAAGAATATGAATCTCATTAATTAGATGTTTTTGAATGAATTTTTGCAAAAGGATCCGCAACACTCCCTTGATTAAATTGCTTTTTCTAGATTGTTGGTGACACATGAAAAATACTCTATTGAATTTTAGAATCATCCAAAAAGAATTGGTTTCGAATTACTACATCACATGGGTTATGTAGACAGTGGTCTCCACAACATGGACAAGGGATTATGACAGAATTTGTGAATTTTTTTGGTGACATCCTATCCACTTATATCATACAATGTACGCATGTGCAATCCTTATTTCTCTCATTGATTGATTAAGCATCACACAACCTCTTCTTCTCACCATCGAAGTGAAAATTTAAGTGTTGTTGGAAGCATTGTTGAATATGCTTACCCTTCTGAATAGATTAAAGAAAATTAATGCACTCTCTTCCAACTCTACAATTCAAAATTCCTATATATTTTGTTTAACAAAATTAATAGTTTCTAAAACTTGTGCCTTGAAGAGGCTAATCTATTGCATAAAACTAATGTTGTGTGGTCATTGGGAGTGTAATATCACATTTACATAATCTATGCCACTATGTTTTCACTATTGTTATTTGATGTATTATTGGCCATCCTGTGCATAAGGATTAATGGTTATTAATTATTACACAAGATACATGTGTAATATGAAAATGAGATTGTTGGAGAAATAAAACATAAACTAGAATTGACTCATTCATAATGTGATACAATTAGGAAGATATAGCATTCACGAGTCTACCCCAATTATGTGAAGTTATTTGTAATCTTAACGTTATGTTTCAAAGAGATCAACATATGTGGAAATTCATCTACAAAACATATAAGACAATATGAAGGCCCTTCAACTAAAGATGAAAACATGAAAAGATGCACAACATTCCCCAATAACATTCACATATCAAAACTTGTGGAGATCTATGAGGTTACATAGGTGTAATTTATAACTATTGATCTCATATTTTCAAAATTTAGTTGGATTGATACAAATTAAGGTATGTTTCCACTTCTTGCTAACAACTTCAATTTACATGCATCAAAAATATAAACATGGCTTCAAATCCCTATCATTCCTTTCTTGATATGTTTTCACAATTTCTTTTTATCTTGTTCAATAACTTCCTCCTCTACCCTCTAACTTGGACTCCTTTGTGCTTTATGGGTCTTGTCATTTGATGCTTTGTTAGTTTTTCCTTGGCAAACTACATCTTAAAATCATATTCTTGTAATAACCATTCTATCCGTGTGCCCTTGCACCTTTTGAGGCAATTAGTAATTATATAAGCACCAGGCCAATATATATAAGCACATTGAATTTATGCACTAGTTTTCCAATACATTATTTTGAACATATGATTTACTAGTAGGAACTTAATTCCTAGTTCTTTTGAGATTATATTTTTTTCCATGGAAAATGTCCTCAATGAACCCTCTAGGTGCTTCCTCACATTCAATGAATGACACCTAAGGTAAATGTCACCATAGTACAACATGTACTTCTAACCTAGAGGGACTTTACTAGAATTGAATCAATTTCCTATGATTGTGTAACAATCCACTGTAGATATAAAGATGCTTCATAAACATATAACCATGAATCAATAGAAATTCCCCTTTACTTCATTAAATAATAAACCCTTAAGGTAGAGTAACACCATACAATAATCCTTTTATGGAAGGATGGATTCTTGTTCACTTACCACTTCAAGGGAGCAACTTCTAAATGAGCAATGATCCAATACAACAATAATCCTTGACATCTATGAGGACTCCATCCTTATTTATAAATACCTAGCAAACCCCAACTTAAACCACTATTGACCTCTACATTAATGAATGGGAAATATTACAATTATTGCATGATAACTACCTAGTGTGCGTTATTTAATAATAAATAACATAGTGGACCTAGTCCACATTACATTAAATGACCACCATCCCTATACTATTATCCAATCTAATGGGTCCTTCAACCCCCATTATATAACTAGGGAGGATCCCACCACTCCATCTCCCTTTGAGAACCATTTCCTTCAACACTTGCACCTATGATATACATCCATAAGCCACTATCTCATGTAGAAATGCTTCCCTCAATGTTGAGAATGAAGTAGTCCAAGAAGTGTGTCCACAAGGGGCTCATCCATAAGCCATAGTCCCATGTACGGGGGCTCATGTTGACCCATCTAACTAATGACATATGAAATCAACAAATGGAGAAGTCTTGTGCACAAAAAACTCACCATGGTCATATGGATCCACAAAATAGATATAAAAAATTGGTTGTGGATTTGAAAGGAACACTGTCATTCAAGAATATTCACATGGAAAAATTGTAATCAAAACCTACTCATCATTGTTCTCAATGATTTTGGCTTCATCTAAGGGAGTAGATTCATCAAATAGATGTTGAAAGTAATTGTCTTCCCATAAATGACAACTATACATATATAATTAATTGCAAGCCTCCTCTAAATCACACCAACTATATATGACTCTTTCATACTCCTCTTTAATATGTCTCCAAAGTTCCAACCTTAAGATTACTTCACATGCTTCATGCTTTAATATGTTCCAAAGTTCCAACCTTAAGATTACTTCACATGCTTCATGTAGTTTTTGTACTTGATTATCTAGAAGTAGTAGTTGTGTATCAACTACTTCAATACTTAATAATCTTGGTGTGCCTTGGAAATTGATCATGTAGTGTGCCTTGGAAATTGATCATGTAGTGTACCTTTTTGTTTACCCAGAGCTTAGAGTAATTCCACTATGTAACAAATTGTACATGGACTTTTACAAAACTCATACTAATTGTATAATCATACGCGTAAGAAAGAGATACATTTACCTCAAAATAAACATATAGTTATCATATAATTAGGACAATCCATAGGTTTCAAATAAAATATTTATTTACACGCCGGAAAACATGATAAATTTATGTATCGCCATGCAAAATGTGATAAGAATGCTAGATACTTATCTCAGGGCAAGTAGAAATCCACCAAACTGCGGCAGTCTTCCATCAACCTCCCACTTTAGACCGCATTCGCCACTATCATCTGGTCACCCCAGTTGGGACTGAGCTCCACCCCAAGGCAAGGAATCCTAGGCTAGTTGAGGTTACAGGAGAAACAACAAAAAATATCCGAAGGATTCTTCCTAAAGATGCCATCTTACTTCATCACTACCACTCTCATTCTCTACATGTATGTTCTAACCTCGGAGTATTAATCTTCACACGAGACCATTTGCTAACCCTCTCTGGTCTCGGCAATGTGCCGTATCGAAGTCTTAGAGCTCCTCAGAGTCGGTGGCCGGGCACCCTCTCGAAGAAACCACTTCCCAACAAGCTCTTTCTGTCCTGGAAAGAGTTGCTCACAGTTCTGACAACCCCGCTTTTCCAACCACGTATCTCACCTCGTAAGAGTCATACAATAAGTCTTCCAAGACGCTTACTGGTCGTGGGTGGTAAGATGCCACATCGTAGTCCATCACTACGTACAATAAATAAACCAATTGGGAAAAATAGACACGCGTTTCTCAAACAGGTTCAACAATCACTGGATAGTCTCACCATTTTTGTTTCGATTGGTAATGGTATATTATGCACGCTTCTGGACGGGTTCACGCCAAACTGGGTCAAGGTAGAATGGAGAAGAACTCTCCATGTTCATTCCCAAGACAGAGAGTTTATAGATGCACAGTGGTTTACACTTGTCACTTGAACCTGCGATGCTGCCTCCCACCAAAGACGATTCTCCCAACTAGAATTCACGGTTCCTTCCAAAAAGGACTTAGGAAAGACACAACAACAAATCTTTGAATAATAATAGTTATCCTCCTGCTTAAGCCCCTGAAGCCAGCCCCTAGGCTCACATTTAGCCTCTCTCCCACCTTCCACTCTACTCCTTGCTCCATTCTCTGTGGACGCTCAGCCCCCTTTCACTCATTCATCGTGGTCGGCCCCGCGACCGGGCGATAAGCTGTTTATATTTTTATTAATCATTCTACATACATACATGTACACGACAGACTCGGCTCTCAACACTTAGGCTGCCATAACAAACACATAAGCCTACCAAATTATAATTTCTTGGCTCACCAGCCTATAGATATGTTTACAATTCATTTCATATCATGATTTGTAACTAGTACCGCCTTGGGGACACTACAACCTCTCCTTTATTTTGCACTGCCCTTAGTGCAACTTACACTGTCTCCGCAAGTCTTTCAAAATTTTCAAAAAGATGCTCTGTGATTCTCGTCAAGATATTTCTCTTTCTTTCAGTTCCCATGTTTGCCTCGTGACCTGCACTAAGTCCGGACTCATAGTCATAGCTCGATTCCTAGGCCGCTTGCTTTTCCCCGGCCCACTATGCTATATGATGCACTTGCAGGACACTTTCGGGTTCCACCTGAATCATAGTTCAATCGATAACATGATTAGCATCGCGTACATATTTCTGCTGTGGAAACATGAAACACATTATGTACATTCATAGATGCGCAAGCATTATTGCATGTAACCTGGCTCAATCCTTTCTAGTATTTCAAATGTCCCACAAAATCTTGTTGCCAAATTTACGCTAACTTCCCACTGTGAACTCCGTTAGTTTTCAATTTTCAGAAAACATGGTCACCTATAATTTTGAATTCTCTATAATCATACTATCTGTAACCTTTTGTTCCCGTCTCCGGCACTTTCAGACTCTGTTTCTGATTTTTATCATTTTGTCTTCCATCTCTTTGAGTAGTTCAGTCCAACTACTGATCACAAATGATTATCCCAAACACCTGAGTGTTGCACTTTCTTCCAAAAGTTTTTGATCTTTTTGATGGGACGACGGGAGCCCGACCTTGAGGAGTGAGAACGGAGGATGAAATGGAATGGATGGATGAATGGAGGAAGGAAAATGGATGATGGAAGGAAGGATGGAATGGAATGAGAGTGGATGGGACGGAAAGGAAGGAAGGAGGAAGGATGGAAGGATGGAGGAGGATGGATGGATGGACGGATGGACAGGAAGGACGGAATGGATGGATGGATCGAGGAAAGGAAGGAGGAAATGGAAGGTGGAGGACGGAATGGATGGAAGGAAGGAAGGATGGACGGATGGATGGACAGGATGGATGGAATGGAATGGATGGATGGAAGGATGGAATGGAGGGAGGAAGAGAATGGATGAATGGACGGAAATGGAGGAAGGAGGGATGGAGGATGGAGAAAGGAGAGAAGGACGGATGGAAGGAAATGGAATGGATGGACGGAGCCCGGAAATGGAGGATGGATGGAATGGATGGATGATGGAATCGGAGGAATGGAAGGATGGAGGATGGAGGAAGGAATGGACGGACGACGTGGCCCATCTCTTTTTCCGTGCCTATTGAGTTCGGGATCTTCCACTCCTATATATTGACATCCTTCTCGTTTGTCTCCTGTTTCAGAGGTAATCATCACCTTTTCCCAGACTCCCATACTCGGCGAGTTAATCAAACCTTCCCACCTTCGTTGAACTCTGCACACGTACTCTGTGTAATTAAATTCGAAGTTTTTCAGGCCATTAATCCTTCGGAACAATTTGTAATATTTATAAGCCAATACGAATAAGAAAGAAAGACATTTTGATTCAATTAAGTTTCTTTTTAGCTCTCGTTTGGTTCTGCAATCTTCGTGTTTTCGAAACTTTCATCTTCGACACTTCGATATTTTGGGACTTCAGGTTTCAGTCCATGAAGATCCCACAGTTAAATATTTGTAACCAGAATCACCCTTTTTGCAACTCGTGATATCTCGAGTTCGTGAGTCGAAGACCCAACACTCATTTCCTCTAAACTGATGTTCTAGATGACACCTGGGGTATGGCTCTCCTCAGCAATAGTCACACACGTGATGACTGTAGCTCCATAGGGTAAGTGTTAACAATCTTCGCTCCTTTGTGAGTTGTGGCATCCATCCCCGGTGTCTCCCTTTCACGAAACCCCGATAAGCAATGTTGACTTTTCTCCTCACATTCTCACTACTCACATCATGAAGCGTCTCAATGTCGAAAGGCTCCTATGTTCTATTCCTCAAGGAAGTTCCCGAATCATGTTGAAGTTAATTTATTCTCCCGCCCACAACACAACTGTCAGTCTCTTCACCACCTCCATGGCATGTGGTGCTCGTGAGGGTCCATTACTTCCACTTTTAATGATGTCATCGTCCCACCACTCTCGGCTCGTCTCCTCGACTCCACCGGGCACGTGGTAATGCATTCATGCCCACGCCCAATCCGGGGCATGGAATCCAACAATGATCCCCTCCTGATCAACTGCACGATCCTTACAAGCTTGGGTTTCCATCATGGGAAGTCCCGATCCCTTGTTCCAGGACTCCTTGGATATCAAGGATCGATTTGTCGAATGGGAATCTCATCGACATCGTCTCCTGCCTTTCTGGGAATGGCTCAATTCCATTCTTGGAGCATTCAATCTCTAGTTTCCTCGAGAGGTTTTAACTCGGACATCTCCTCGATGATCCCACAATGACTCTGGGTTTTCCCACGAGATATGACTACGACGGTTCCTAACCAATTCAATTCCTCGTGATATCACATTTCCACATTCTGTATTTCAAAGGGAATTCTAATTCTAATGCATTTTTTTCCAGGAGATCCCACTATCATGAGCTCGGGCCTTCCCTCCAACAGATCCTGTTCTAACACTGGTAGAGACTGTTTCCCGTAATATAGACCACACTAGCTCCAAGGGGTTTCATAAAACACTATACTTTCTCTTCGCTGAAGTTCTTACGCAAAACCCACTGTCTCTCGACGCCTGTGAAAGCAAATGGTCCAAATCATCCTCCGACTCAATTTCCCTCACAAGATTCTCAAAGACGCTTCCATCGCCCATCTAGGTTTAGTGTCGAAACCTTGGCTCTATACCAATTTGTAGTGTACCTTTTCGCATACCCAGAGCTTATAATGCACTATGTAACAATCTGTACATGGACTTTTACGTAAAACATACAGAACTGTATAATCACATGCGTAACAGCAAAGAGATACATTTTAATTTTCAAAATAAACATATAATTACTTATAATTAACAATCCATGTTTCAACAAACAGTATTTCATTTACACAGCTGAAAACATGATGATAATTTATGTGTATCACAGTCATGCAAATGTGATAAGAACATAGTTAGATATCTATCTTGTAATAGTGGTGAAATCCACCAACCATGCAAAAGTCTTCCACGAACCTCCCACTCTTTAGACCGTTAACAACTTTCATCATCTCTAACAAGTAGTCACCTCTCGAAGCCGGGACTGGGAAAGCTCCACCCCATGAAAGTGCTGGGGAATCCTAGGCGGCCGAAGTGGGGAAAACAACACAAAATATCTCGGGAAGGATCTCTTCCCAAAGATGCCATTCTCCATTTCACTACCAACACTGTGACTTACATGCTCCGCTCTCTGGAGTATACACCTTCACACGCACAACCCATTTGGGTTAACCTCTCTCTAGGTCTCGGGGTACTGTGGATCAGAAGTCTCAGAGTTCAGAATGGTGGGCCGGGTAACTTCCTTCTCTGGAAGAAACCACTTCCAACAAGCTCTTTTCAATTCGAGAGTTGCTCACAGCCCCATACAACCCCGCCCAACCACATGCCTCCCCTACCGTAGAGGTCAAGTACACAAGCTCAAGACGAGCTTACTGCCAAGATGCTAATGCTGCAATTCCAAAGATCAAGGGCCGCAATTGGGAAAAACACACGCTTCCCAAACAAGGTTCAAAGAATCACGGATAGTCTCACCATGGTTTCTCGGATTGTAATGAGGGTATTTTGTAGAGGTCTGACGGCAGTTCATGCTCAAACTGGCTGGTAGAATGGAGAAGAATCGCTCATCTTGGTTATTGAGACATGCACCTGTAGTTACACTGTCACCCCTGAACCTGCATGCTCCACTCAAAGACGCTCCTCCCACCATTGGGAATTCACGGTCCTTCCAAAAAGGACTTAGTGGATAAAGACATAAATGCACAAATCTTTTGGAATAATATTAAATATTATCCTTAGGTTTAAGCCCCTCAGGGCTGACCCTACTTAGCCCCTTCCACCCTTCCACTTCTAATTCCTTGCCTGGGACGCCCCTTCACTCATTCATTGTGGTCGGGTCTGCACCGGTGATGTTTATATTTTATTAATCATTCTACATACATATATGTACATCAGAAATCGCTCCTGGCCTTCAACACTTAGGCTCCATGGCCTAACAAACACATAAGCCTACCAGCTTATACAAAACATGGCTCACCAGCCTATAGACATGTTTACAATTCATTTCATATATCATGATTTGCAACGAGGCTCGGCCTTGGGGACACTACAGATCAACTTCAAGTAACCAATTCTTCTTATGATCTTCATATTCAATAACAAATTCAAGAAAACTTATAGGAGAGGTTGCTTTCACATAATTTGCATATAAACATGAATATTCCTCAATGACGAGGGCTAAAATATCCATCTTAAATGCAATATTTCATTGTAACCACAAGAGCTAGGGTTTTAAAACATACGTTAGAGAAGCTTACATTTAATGGAGCTCCTTTGTGTAGCTAGTGTTTTGAGGCTATGATTTTAAAATAGTCATAGCTTCCTTACTATAGATCAAAATCACTATTATGACCCCAATCTAGAAATGACACTACAACTCTACTTTTAATGGCATTGGTCTTGCTACAATCTAGCTCGTAAACAGAGAGAATCACACTGCAAGAATTTCTCACAAGGGTTTTAAGGTCCCAACTTGAAATGGGTGTAACTTTTGCATTACTTCTTAGAATCACTATTATGACCCTAATTTGGAAATGTCATAACCACTCTTCTTCTAATGGAACTGGTCCTACTACAATTCTATTCATAAATATGGAGATAATTGTTTTGCAAAAGTTTCACGTGAGGGTTTTGAGGCCCTAACTTGAAAGAGGTGTAACTTTTGTGACACTTCTTAGAATCACGATTATAACACCAATATGGAAATGGATGATCACTCTGCTTCAAAAGGAACTAGTGTTACTATGATTTGGTTAATAAGCCAAGTGAAAAACTTGCCCCAAGAAAATATATAAAAGGAAAAAAAAAACTTTTGGCCAAATGAAGTGCTCGTATATCATTTGTAATGATCCTTTCTAGATCTAAAGATGATTCACAAATATATAACCATTAAAAGATAGAAATTCCTCTTTACTTCATTAAATCATAAACCCTTAATGTAGAGTAACACCATACAATAACCATTTTATGGAAGGATAAACCCTTCTGCACTTGTCTCTTTGAGGGGGCAACCTCCAAATGAAAAATGCTCCAATACAATAACATCCTTAACATCTCATAAGGAGGACTCCATCCTTATTTATATATACCTAGAAAAACCTAACCCTAACCACTATTGGCCTCTATATTAATCAATGGGCCATATTACATTTATTGCATGGTAACCACTTTTCTTTTTCTAAGGAAAACACCTCGTGAAAAACCCTTTGAGTACTTCCCCATGATCCATGGATGCTAAACACAAAAAATAATTGGCTCTAATTATGGATCCTAACCTTGAGGGGATCAAAAGAATCAAACGTGTGATCCCCTAACTTTTGGGGAGAGATCTTAGGTTTGGCTCATGATCGCTTGAGCTAACTGTCGAGGCTACATGGTAACTACCCAGTGGGTCATATTTAATAATAAGTAACATTGTGGACCCAATCCACATTACATTAAATGGCCACCATACCTATATTATTATTAAATCTAATAGGCCCTTCAATTCCCATTACATCACTAGGGAGGATCCCACCACTGAGATCTTTGCATTGAAACTAGTTATTTCAAATTGATTGATCTAACCCACCAGCTTGTAAAAGTTATATTTATAGAAAGAATGGTTAAATTTATGGAAATAAGAAGAATTCATGATTTACTAGTAAATGAAATTGATGAAAATTTTGCAATACCTTTTGAAGTATAGTGAAATTTAACTTGCTTAATTATGTTGAAGGCATATAATTAAGGATACACCATCCCTTGAAAAATATTAGCCTCTTAAACTTATCAACCAAAATCACTAACTGTGCACATTTTTGTTAGCTTCTCTTGTTTTTCCTCTTTTGTTAATTACCCCACCAAGACCACCACTTCCTAATCTACGACCATGCCTTCTCCTAATTCCATAACCAATGGCATCATAGGGTTTCATAGACTTGTGTTGTTCTACTACTTGATGTGAGATCCATAACTCTTTCATTGACATATTTACGATGTTAATCCACCGTTTGTTAATTGAGAAGTTGTTGGGAGAAAAAGACTTGCCCCTTCCATGCCATAGGGTCCTCCTCCTCTACCTAGGTTGCCTCCAATCCCGCTTCCATTGGTAATGATTCCTCATCATCCACCCATTGGATGCACACTGGAAAATTGATTAAAATAAACTCAGTGTTGACATAGAAAACAAAATGAATGGAGAAAACAATAATGATGAGATATAAGCCTTGAAGCCTCACAACTAGGTACAATACTCCTCCACCATTGATATGGAATGAATCATTATATAAATTTTCATCTATCTTGGTACTTTCCAGGTGGAAATATTGGAATAATTGACTTGTAGGGCCCATTTTAGGGGTAGTTCCAAGTTTGGCGATTTGGGTTTAGAAACTTCCAGAGTTGGTTTGAGGCATCAAACGACACTTTTTGGGGTCAAAACTTTTTGAGCTTAGCTCATAAATCCTTGATGTTGTTCTACACACCAAAAGCTTTCCAACAGTGTGCAAATCACCCGAATCAGAGTTCGTATGTGAAAGTTGTGTCTCCTGCAAGTTGACCTACCTTATTGACCACCATGGTACCTAGTGGATGCCATGTTAGCCCCCCATAACTCACACATGTGGGGCTAGTCACTTGTGGACTTTCAAGAAGATTCTAGAGGGTCCAAAACCCTAACACTAATTGAGGGTTGAGGCATGCAAAAACCCAAACCTTAACCCTAGACAATTCTATCAAGCTATGTTAAATATTGGGCTGCTAGAAAAGGAAGAGGTTCCATTCTTTTGGTCTTGTTATTGTTCTATAGTTGAGCAGAGCATCTAAGAGTGGGATATTGAAACATAACCAGCGTAGATCCATCTTAAACAAGGATCTATCAAGCATCAAGATGATCAAATTTCTTAAGGTGTAATTTTTTTAATATCATTTAATATGAACAAAGTAATATTTTAGATGTTGTCATATACATATGTAAGTACACAGTGTGTGTAATATGTAATGGTTCATCTAATTTTTTTTTTTAATTGAGTCGACTTTATTTTTAATCGAGCCAACTTTTTTTTTAATGTAAGGTTAACTAACCTAACGCTAACGTGACAACATCTCCCCCATACTGGGTTGTAGAGCACCTTGTTACTCTCAGTGCAACAAAGGAGGTACAAGATTTTGTAGTAGCCATTTAGGCCACAATGTCCATTGCAACTCCATAGTGAGTGCCCCTTTCTTTGTACTTGCATTTCACAACTGAGAAAAAGAGAGTGGAGCGTAGGCCTCACCTTCTAGCTGAGTTTTCTCTCATATTGGGTTTCCTAGGTCACATCTTGTGTTCATTTGTGTCAATGACATGTTCATTTGCTTGTTTCTTTCATTTCAATTTTGGCGATTTCCATAATTTTTTAGTGCCACACTAGTAATATTAAATTTGAGATCTAAGGTAATAAACTACATAATAAAATATTTTAGAATATTATACGATCTATTGTGACACATTGTTCTAGTGGACTATCTGCGACAATTTATAGATCAACCATTCATTTCACTTCCTCGAAATGAGATTCCTTCATGATTTCGTCGTCGCTAACCAATTCCACAGATTATGTAAAGACACAATTTTGCCATTTCTTGTACAAAATTTCACTCAGCTTATGAAGTCCTTGAGTGCCACGAACACAAATAATGTACTTAAATAGAATAGTAATTCAAAAATACACACATGCACAAACAACGATATACTTCAAGTTGAATACCACCTGCAATATCACTCTGAGTTTGATGGGGTATTCATAGAAATATAAATTCGTTTTCAAAATTCAAAAAATTTAATGGGAATTAGGTTGAGTTGAGATCTCATCACCCTTGTCCATTTCACATTGGATTAATGGGCTTTGTTGTTACACATAGACACATGTGCAAGCATAGCATAAATATGAAAGAGGTGAAAGCAACTTTTTTTTTTAATTTTTTCGAAGGTGGCAAAACCAATCACAACTCAATTGTCAATCAACAGTGAGAACAACCATCACTGAATGAAAATCCATGAATGTGGGTTGACTCATCACCATTATTCAAGGAAAACCACGCCACCTGAAATAACTCGTTCATGGTCCATACGGGGGTAGACTTCCACTCTTGCTTGATGTCTTTAGATCTCGTGCCATTACCCTGTTTTCTAATGTCCGAAAAGACAAGCTTTTAACCAATTGCAAATAGTTTTAGATCTTGCTTCCCTATAAACGAGTTTGTCTTTCTCTATTAATTTTTTAAATGTTTTTCTTTACCATTTAAATGAAGAAGATATGGAAATAACCTCCTTCTTCTAATTACCCCCACCAAAACCACTTCTAATATGGTGTGGAGATCTTTGCATATTCAAATACAAAGTCATAAAACACTCTTAAGATGAAATCTTTAGAAGCCCTCTTCCTTTGACCTCAAGCTCCTAATTGTTTGCTATTAATTGTGATAAATTCTAGCATACTCTCCTTGCACGTGAATCAGCCGTGAGGCATCTAACTAGCCACAACCAACAACCTTGTTGCATGCCAACTCATGCCATGGTGAGCCCTACACCTTTTTTCTTCCTTCTAGAATTTGTATTTGACGAGGACTCTATACACCATTACCGGTCATTGGGGTTAGACAAACATAGGAGGCAGAGATCAATATATACAATACAAGCACGGCGGTGTGTTTTCCCATCAATATTTACGCGTTTGTGAAGCGATTCCCCTTCATTCATCGCAATCACAGTTTCCATCCATGGCGTCATTCTCAGAGGCTCCTCCTGGAGACGCGAAGGTCGGAGAAAAGATCTTCAAGACCAAATGTGCACAGTGCCACACAGTCGATAAGGGCGCTGGACACAAACAAGGTATGTAGCATATATACCAATCCCTACTGTCCATTTCTCGGATACTTCAGCCCATGTATATATGTACATATTATTATATAGGAGGGTAGGTCTGTTTCTTATCATAATACCAGTGTCATGTGGTGGCTAAGTTCAACAGTGCCGAGGTTTGTGATATTTGCATCGTTTCATAAATTCGCCCTGTTGATCGGTCATTAGTATCAGGGTTTGTACTTGATCCTACAGATCAGATTAGGTCAACTGTGCGCGTGAATTTTCCCTCGGTACTATGTCGTGGCTAAGGTCACAGATGCCGAGTTTCGATCATTGTTCTTTGTGATCTGTCCATGGATTGATATATTTGCCTTAACTGTGTGCCGATCATCCATTAGCGTTAGGGTTTGTTCTTGACCGTGCGGATTTAGGGTTTATCTTAACTGTAAGGGGTAAGTTTCGATCATTGTTCTTTGTGATCTGTCCATGGATTGATATATTTGCCTTAACTGTGTGCCGATCATCCATTAGCGTTAGGGTTTGTTCTTGACCGTGCGGATTTAGGGTTTATCTTAACTGTAAGGGGTAAATTCGCCCTCTGCATTCGTTTTCGTTTCTTAGAAGTTAGGATCTGCAGATATGTTTATGTGTTGATTCCAATGGGGTTTGTCGTAGGGCCAAATCTCAATGGGCTCTTTGGTAGACAATCCGGCACCACTGCGGGTTATTCATATTCTTCTGCCAACAAAAAAACAAGGTCGTAAATTGGGGTGAGGACACTTTGTACGAGTACCTTCTAAATCCTAAAAAGGTATGCTTCATTTAATTTTATTTTGCGCTCAATAAGCTGATAGATTTGTATCTTAACTATATATTCAGATCATGTTATAGCAGAATATATAATATCGGTTTTAACTATTCTTCTATATGGTTCAGGGTGTTTATTATTGAATATTCGAACAGTGAAATTATCTCTCAAGAGTACTTGATGCATTGTATGTCTGTTGTCAGTCATCTTGTAGTTATTGCGGGTATTGTTTGTCTTGCATGCTTGTATATCATTCCGTTGCACATGGATTGTGGTATAGTCCAACGGTCATTCTTGCCATAATGGTGGTTGGAAGTCTTCTCGATATTCAGCTTCGTCCAGTGAAGGAGTTGTTAGAGAATAAACTTAAGAAGGAAGAAAATGAAAGAAAAGATACTAACTTTTTTTTAGTGCTGTTGTTTAAAGCCTTTATTTTTAATCAAACACACCAGACGTTATAAATTCAAAATAAACTACAAATTAGTCTCAATCTATTCTCAGACCATAAAGCTTAGGTTTCAATAAGACACTGTTGCTGCACATAGCTCATGCTTCCATATAAATAATCGGCCAACTGTTGAATCTGCAAAATTCTGTAGCAATCCTCTTCTATAACTTTCAATATCTCTGAAATGATCTTCAAGAAAATTGTATAGGTTACTGTTTTGTCTTCTGTTTAGTGTAGTTATTCCCTCCTTTCCTGGCGTTTCTTGTTTTCCCATGCATGGTTACTCTGGTGTATTGGTTGCATCAAGCTTGAGGGGTTTGGTTCTGATTTTCAGTGGTAACTAGTTCACTACTCTCAAAATCACAACACAAGTTAGATCACCTGGATACAGATCACGATCAAGGTTTTTCCTAGGCTTATATTCTCTGGAAGATCAAGTTGTTTATCAATAGGCAACTTGTAAAAATGAAAACAGGGTAATTTGAGTTACATGCTTGATTGAGGCCCCAATTTACTATTTTCATGTACTGGCTGTTAACATGTCATTGCTTTTGGCTCATATATCCTCATTGCCAATAGCTTCCAAAGAAACTGCAGTTTCTGAATCGATTAAGCAAAAACAAAGAAGATATCTTCTCCAAATTTAATCCAATGGAACAGACAACTTTAATATTGTTTTTTAAACGAAATGGTTGTTATATTGTATTGAGTCAAAAGCAGCGGCTATACCCAGCTTGCAGGAGTTACAAAATTATAAAAATTCTGCTTTCCATTATAATTGTTAACAGTTCAGTGGGTCTGCTTAAGCACAATAGTATGCATGATTTTTTATCTCAAAATTCTTCTGCTATCCTGCCTTATAAATTGCCCTAGAAGTGAAATATATCGACAAGGCATACAAAAAATTATTGAAAATGAAAATTACAGCCTATTCTGGGCACTAGAAAGTCATTTCATGTTAATGGAAGAACCTGGAGATGCTGTGTTGCCTTTGTGGGGGTCTGGAGTGGGGTGAGCTGGGGGGATCACGAGTTCGACAGAGAAGTGTACAAGGAAGAGAGGTGCATAACAAGTCCTTCAAYTGCGTCCACAGAATCCTCTAAAGCTTCAGATTTTACATGAAGACTGCCAATAGTTGCCTTTACCTCTATTTCCCAATTTTGCAGGTGCTGAATGTAAGCCTGGATTTCTTGGTGTTTGATTGGGGGCTTTCGTGGTCTTGAAATTGCCAGAGTGGATTTGTTTCCATGGGCTAAGATAGCTGCATGTGAAGCAGTGGAATAGGCCACCTCAGTTATGTGTTCACAATGCTGAAGGTCCTTGTGGAGGGCCATTAGTGCTTCTTGGACACAACAATGGCAGTAGGAGTGTGCCATGTCAAAGCTGGAAGAGGAAGGAAGGAAATCCGAGCAGGAGTCTGAGGGCCTTTAGTGTTTCTTGGACACAACAATGGTGGCATGAGTGTGCTGCGTCGAAACTGGAAGATGTAGGAATGAAATCCGAGCAGGAGTCTCCTAATTCCACCAGCCTAAAACTCCCAATTGAAATTAGAACTAAGAGCCCATTACCTGGAAGTGCATAGCTGGGGAAATGTAAATAGGAAGAGTCCTTGACACAGATAGAACTGGCCTGTTGCTATTGTTTTCCTATGGCCATCGTATAGTCTGCTGCCCTATGTGGTGAGACTGTGAGAGTGATCTTGCGGACGGCCTTCAGTGCTTCTTGGACACAACAATGGCAGCCGGGGTGTGCCATGCCAAAACCAGAAGAGGAAGGAATGAAGTCTGAGCGGGAGTTTGAGGGCCTTTGGTGTTTCTTGAACACAACAATGGCAGCATGAGTGTGCCATGTTGAAACTGAAAGAGGAAGGAATGCAATCTGACCAGGAGTCTCCTAATTCCACCAGCCCAAAACTCTCAATTGAAACTAGAACTAAGAGCCTATTACCTGGAAGTGTGTAGCTTGGAAAATGTAAATAGGAAGAGTTGACCCAGAGAGAACTTGCCTGTCGCTATTAGCTTCCTATGTACATGTATAGTCTTCTGCCTTACGTGGAGAGAGTATTGATAAGTTACACAACCGAGAAAATGCTGGAGGTCCAAGTTCCTGAAGAACCAGAGGCAGAAGTACCTGTCATCTGGGCAGTGAATGCTCTAGGCGAGTGTGAGTGGGAGTAGACATCTCACATGCAACAGCATGTGATGCTGGGGTGGCGAGGAGGGCACCCCTAAATGCCCCCTTCCTTCATCCATTTTTATGTGATGGGGTGTGTGGATAGATTTGCCACCCAAATAACAAGTGGATGTTCTCCCCCAAGGAAACCAGTCACCAAATTGGGAAACATTAAGGGACATGATCAGTGCATCATATGGAGGTCCCCTCCTTGCCCGTTACTTTCAGAATGCCTTCCCCTAATGTAGCCCCCATTTTCCATCTAATCTGCTTCTGGATTGTTTGCTTGAAGAATGTGGAAGGAGGCGGGCCTAAATTTCTTTGATAGGGTTTTAGTTCTGTGGATGATTCTGGGTAGAGAAGTTGAGGATATTCCACCCTTTGAAGAGTGTTGACTATTAGGGATGAATTCCCCACTAGAACAAAAACTTACAAATTTTCTATATATCACTATTTAGAGTTTTGCAACACTGATGTATGTATGTATGAATGATGTATATATATATAAATATATATATATATATATATACAAATTTTGTATATATCACTATTTAGAGTTTTGCAACACTGATATATATATATATATATGTGTGTGTGTGTGTGTGTGTGTACATACACATATGATGCACCCTGACAGACCTGGAGTCCAGAAATGGCATCCCTGTAGCTGTATTGACATTTGACACCCACACCCATGAACCCTGGCACTGTAAACATCAAAGAAGAAACAAGACCTGCATGATGAAAATAGAGATGCTCCAGGATATCTTAAGATCATAACAAAGGAAATTGTGAGACAAATTTAATGATGAATGTCTTGAAACATTTTAACTTTCCTTGGATCCATAGTAATTCTAAATGAAACTATTTATCTTTTTGCATTTAGCCTAACTGTAATTTTTTTTGAAGGCCCTCTAAATACATGCACTGTTATATAATGAGATTCCTTGTATATTTTTGCAAATGTATATATTTTACAGCTTGCTTGATTTTTGAATGGAAGGCATTTAGTACTAATTAAGTTATTTTTTTATTTAATCTTTCAATGTATTTTATAGATTACTTTTTGGTCCAATCTATTTTGTGAACAGTATGTAACTAAGTTAGATAATTTATAGGATGCTTCCGCTTTCTAGTAATAAGAATTCTAAGCTTTTATGCAGTATGTACACATAATAAAACTCAAGTCTGTCAATTTCTTTTAATGTGGCTAACTTGGGATTAGTTGACCTTCTCATGGTTGGTATTTCTGCTTTGAGCAATCACTTTTGTTCTCTTCTGTTTGTTCTAGRTCACTGCATTTATTTCTTTGWTTTTTGCCCCTCTTTTATGTGTTGTTGTCAATGTCCATTATCTTTGCTGAAATAATGTTTGATTTTAAGGGTTTGCATTTCTAGTGCACTATCGATTTCAACTAGGTATCAGTAAAATTATGTTGGGCAGGTCCYCATGTCAAACATACATCTGTTGACTTACTGATGTCTTTTGGTTTCTTTTTACAGTATATACCTGGAACTAAAATGGTATTCCCTGGTTTGAAGAAGCCACAAGAGCGTGTTGATCTCATTGCATATCTTAAGAAAGCTACATCCTCGGATTAATCAGAATACCATGTTTAAATAATCTGCTTCAGTTTTTCAGTCTAAACTATTGTTTCTAAGATTTTTCATACGGGAGGGCAGGTTTTGCAATCTGGACATCAGGCTGCCCTATTGTTGAGGTTTTAACATTTTTTAAATAAAAATGGTTCAGTTGTCCCTAGAATGTGGGGGCTTAGATGTAGACAATTAGTTGACACAGAACATTGAAGCAGAAATTACCAGGTATAACGTTTTGATATCCGGGAAGTTTATTTGTGCACATGCCAATGCCAGTTCAATTTCATTTCATAATAACGGTTGTTACTTTATTATGTTCTGCTGTTGTTTAAAAACTATAACTTGGTTATTTTCATTAGGAACTTTGAAGTTTTAGATGCATTTTGCATAGATAGAACACACTTTAGTGAATTCTAGAATGTGTCTTTAGTGCCCTTAACCTTTTTTGAGGAATTAGAATGGATGATTTTCTGGTGATTTGTTTGAATAATATTGCCCATGGTATATTTTGGTTGCATGACATTTACTTGTTCAGTCTGAAGTGCACTGTGGGTATGTATGGCTAAATAACATTCATGCCAGTATATGCACCAATGTAGAGATGGTAGAAAGTAGTAATTATAGATTTTATACCACTTGTGGCATGTAGATGTATCATTCACCTTAGCTACATAGATAGCAAGGTAAGAAAGGGTGGAGCTAATTCCTACCGTTTCGTGTATTTCTCTGTGTAGAAGATGTGAAAGGTTCCTTGGTGCAAATAGAAATGTATGTGCTAGAGGTTGTATTGGCAGTCATTTTTGTGTTGCAAGTAAGAAATGTACATGACTTTCTTATATAATTTTCTGGAATTGATGGTTGACATGATTCACCAGAATTAAGGGTTGACTTGGCCTTTGCATAGACTAATGGGCAACTTTGATTGCGCCGCTTACAGCTAATTGCATATTTTGCATAGACTAATGAGCAACTTTGATTGCGCCACTTACAGTTAATTGCATAAATATGCAGCTCTTTTTGTGTTGCAAGTAAGAAATGTACGTCACTTTTACCCTTTGATAAAATCTTAGGGTGTATAGAGTTTAGATTAATGGGCAACTTTGATTATGCCATCCACAGCTAATTGCGTAAATATGGTTTCACTGTATGCGTATTTTGAACATCTAGCTGAATATCTGGAATTAATTGTTGACTTGGCCTTTTTATAGAGTTTAGACTAATGGGCAACTTTGATTGTATTTTGAACATCTAGCTGAATATCTGGAATTAATTGTTGACTTGGGCTTTGTATAGAGTTTAGACTAATGAGCAACTTTGATTGCGTAAATATGGTTGCACCGTATGCATATTTTTAATATCTAGCTGAATATACATATGTTATTTGGCCCATATGGATTAGCGCAATGTATTTGCCAATAAACCATTTGAATTAAGTAAAAACCCATCATAAACAGACCATGATAACTGTATTCAAGTTTGGTGGGCTAGCTTGAGTAGTTGAGTGCTCTGATTTTCATGCAGAGGCTTTGGGGTCAATTCCCTGCATAGTGGCTGTTTCTATTGCATGCCTCACTTGATGTCCTTGCCACCTTGTTGCAATAAACCAAAGTGTTTTTTTATATTTGTTTTTTGAAAAATAAAAAATTCAAATACCGAATTCCTTGTTTTTGTGAACAAATGCTATGCACAGGTTAATTTGAGCATGATGGCTATCGTTCTTTCTTTCATTTTATTTTTACTAACATGTTAAATAAAAGCTTATTATGCAATCCAATTTCAACAAAGAAATTCAATGACAAAAAGCTGAAGATGGACAGACTTTTCATTTGATTGTTTGCACTTGTACACTCACTAGATTTATGTGACAGTAAAAAGAGAGAAGGTAGATGATTTAACAAAATTTATAAGAAATTAAACACACTTTTTTGTTGTTGTGATAAGAAAGAGGCCATATGTTTTATCAAATGCTATTGTGTTAGTATGTAAAACTCGTGGCATTGGTTGAATAACTGACTTTTCATCAACTGTTTGCACTTGTACACTAGATATATGCAACAACAAAAAGAGTAACTGACTTTTCATCAATTGTCTGCACTTGTACACTAGATATATGCAACAGCAAAAAGAGAGCACTGGTACACTAGATATATGCAACAGCAAAAAGATATAAGTAGATGATGAACAAAATTCTCAAGAACTTAAACAAAGTTATTTATGATAAGAAAGAGGATATATGTTTTATTAAACACCATTGACCAGAATTTAAACACAGTTCTTATGATAAGAAAGAGGGTATATGTTTTGTCAAATGCCATTGTGTTAGGATGTGGTATTGATTGAATAGCAGTTTTAATGAAATGGGAAGAATTCATTTTTATAATAATGTTAGATCAAGACTCTTGGTTTGTGTTCAATTCCAGAAAAGTTTGTTTAAATAAAATTTGTCATTAAGTTTGTTAAAACATCATTATATATCTTAAAAGCATTATAATATATAATAATGTTTTATGTATTTCTTTTTTAAATCCAAACTGAAGATTTTCATTATATATAAAGAAAACATTCTGTGTTGGTTCAACAGTAATTACAAAATTTCCTTAGAAGGTTTTTAGCATTACTTAGTTCTGTATTTGACTTAACAAAATTTATAAGAAATTAAACACACTTTTTTGTTGTTGTGATAAGAAAGAGGCCATATGTTTAATCAAATGCTATTGTGTTATGATCTAAAACTCATGGCATTGTTTGAATAACTGACTTTTTCATCAATTGTTTGCACTTGTACACTAGATATATGCGACAGCAAAGAGAGAGCACTTGTACACTAGATATATGCAACAGCAAAAAGAGATTAAGTAGATGATGAAACACAATTCTCAAGAATTTAAACAATGTTATTATGATAAGAAAGGGAAATATAACACAGTTCTTAATTAACACAGTTCTTATAACAAGGAGGATATATGTTTTATCAAATGCCATTGTGTTAGGATGTGGTATTGATTGAATAGCAGTTTTAATGAAATTGGAAGAATTCATTTTAATAATGTTGGACCAAGACTCTTGGTTTGTGTTCAATTCCAGAAAAGTTTGTTTAAATAAAATTTGTCATTAAGTTTGTTAAAACATCATTATATATCTTAAAAGCATTATAATATATAATGATGTTTATGTATTTTTTTAAAAATCCAAACTGAATATTTTTATCATATTTAAAGAAAACATGCTTTGTTGGTGCAACGGTAATTACAAAATTTCCTTGGAAGGTTTTTAGCACTACTTAGTTCTGTATGGCAGACTACATACAGAAATGGGCCTACCGGCTTTTCATTTCAGATAGTATTACTGGTATATTGTCAAACAGACTGTCATAATAAACATACAATAGCAAAATACATCCATCCAGAAAGATTAACCTTTGGCACTGCTCTGGTCTCCCGACTTGCTCCTTAGCGGCTTGCTGATTGACTCCATTTTCAATTTCCATGGGGATTTGTTGTCCAGTTTCTGCCTTTGCTTCCCCTCCTTGCACTGAGCTCTAAGGATCGTTATTGGTCAAAGCCAACCAGAGATTTTCCACATGTTGAGCTATGAACAGAGTCCTCGACTGGAAACATTCTCGAAATGAGAATTGCTTACTTGTTCCAGCTCAAACTTTCGTGATGAGGGCCGAAATCGCATTGCTATTTGCTTGCTCCATCTTCTCGTTCTTGTCATAGAGAAGAGATTCACTTCCATCGAAGCAACCAGGGCCAAACCCCTGCCAAGCACAGGCTACCACACTTCTCACACCTTCACAACACTTGCGTAGGGATGCAGCAAGGTGCCAAACAAAGACAAAGGGCCCGCTTCCTCCAACAACCATTAAAACACACCTGAACCCCCTCAACTTTCCTACCCTGTGTGCAAATAAAACACGAAGAGACCCCTCCCACCAAATCACAGGAGTGGAGCGACCCATGCTAACCCAGGCTGATTGAACCTAACCTCAACCTCTGCCATGAGAAATCCCAAATGCATCCCCCAAATCTTTCCATAGGTTTATCATCCTCTACGTCCATGGTTGTGAGTAAATGTTGGCAAGCATGCATGTGGCTGTCGATGCTCCACACTCTTGAATACACGCATGCCATTTCTCGAATGGTTGCACAATTGTTCATGTTGATAAGACTGGTCATCTGTTAATTAATGGAGGGTTAGGGTGGATTGCTCCCCATTTTGCTCCAATTGCCCTTGTTTGAATGAAGCTGCTAGCTTGGCCTAGGTCTATGTGATATCATTTAAAGACCTTCAGTGGTAGTAAAGGAGATGGAGTCAAATTGTTGAGCAAGTGATTTGATTTGGGTCTCCACGTTTTTTAATTGATGCCCCCTAGCTTTGAGTTGAATTTAATGGCTCAGATGATGAGCAAAGAATCTCTGAACACCATCAAAGTTTTAATCCCTTGCATTTTAGCTATAAGTGTAGGGCACACCAACATGAATAAGCCCCATACTAAATTGTTAGACCCGTGCTTGAGGCCCCAAGCATAATGTTCTATTTTGTTCCCCTTGGGATCAAAGAGACTCCTTGTTTATGTTACAATAGCTGCGAGAGGTATTAACCTCCACATGTAACCTTTGACTAGAATGAAATATTCCAGAAGCAAGGGAAACCCTAAACAGATGTGTGAAAACCCTAGAAGACAAGTCGACCTAGCAGAATAAGTAATATTAGAATATTATCTTCCAGAAAGACAAGTTGGCTCCACGGGAAAAATTTAAACATAAAATATAATCACCAGAAAGTCAGGTCGGCCCACTCAGAAAAGTTACTGGACAAATTAATATAAATAGAGGATGTTTTAACTCATTTGTACACCCAGTTAGAGCGCAAGTTTTGTGGAAAGCTACAGTTGCTGCTGTAATTGCAAGGAGGAATAAGGGCATATGGTCATCTCTTGGTTTTGGTCTCTCTCTAGTGTCGTCAAGTGATATTCTTGGTGATTCTCTTGGTGATATTCTTGGTGATGTAGCTAAGTATGGCACAAATTTGAGAGAGTA
>SNQJ01S0011569.1:279424-290272 GCA_010110895.2 Picea sitchensis
GTGAGTCAATCTGTTTCCAATAACCACTTATGCCTCTTAACAAGACCACTTATCCCTCTTAACAAGCTTATATTTAGTGAAATGCTTTGCCTTCTTCCAATTTTAGTTTTTCCACCAGACCTAAGACTAATGGTGGTTTTGGCATATGAGGGGCACAATAGGGCTGGTATCTACATTCCCACCAAGAAATTTGTACTAAATAGTGCTCTTGATGGATAAATAGGTATATTGATTGGATTTTTAGTCCTACCTATACCTACTAGTATTGACACTTTATGAGAGAACCTAATTGAATTTACTTGTTTTCTAGTGAATCAGTGTATCAACAAAGCTTTTGATGAAACTAGTTGACTACTATTAAACAATGAAAAACTATTGGATCAATATTTCCACTACTGATTAAGTGGAACTTCACTGCTTTTCCAATGTTTTTTTTGTATTTATCATAAGATTTTAGATAATAATTACAAGATATAAAGAAATACATTCATTTTGGTGAGATGACTTATCTTTTTATTTCATAAGGAAGGAATATTTTTCCCCTGGAAATAACAATTGCCTTGCTATTCAATTTTGAATCAAAGGCAACTTTCCAATACATATAGGTTGGAAGCCATTACAACATACTCATTATGAGCTTTATGCATGTCATTATGAGAATTGAACCCGGGTGGGGAGGATAACAATCATTCCTCACAGCCATCCAAGCTACACCCAATTGACATCCATCCATGACTTATCTATTGGAAAGTGCACCTCATATTTGAATCTATATATTATATGCTTTATTTTGGTTTATAAAGAAGTTATGTTTGTTTGAAATCATGTGAGAACATGTCTTTTATTTTTGTTTTTTGGGCATAAATGTATTTTTAATGCGAAGCTCATGATTTTTGATAGATTACCAAAATTGAAGCCAATCTAATGCTATTTGCAAGATAATATATGTGACTACATTTTGTTATAAGATTTGATATCGTTCTAATATATATTGACCAAATACAAGTTCTGAAAGTTGGTGTTCATTTTTAGTCTCAAAACCCTAGCTAAAATGGGAAATTCATCACAACACTAAATTGGGGTTAAACGATCATTTACTTTTTTTAACTCTTTGAAAAAGAGTTTTAGATCTAATTTCACACAAAATCTTAGCTTCATGTTTGCATTAAAAAAATATGTATTTAATGCAACTTGGTATATTCAAATAATGATAGCATGGAAGTGTTAACAAAAACTTATGGATGCATGTGCTAGAAAGGAGAATATCAAAAACAAATAGTTGCAAAGTTGAATCTAGAAGAGGTTTGTGAATAACAATATATAGACATTTTTGAACTATGTGGGGATAACTACTCTTCTTTCTTTTCAAGAATCACATCTTCATAATGATGTATCTCCATGTGAAGAATTTTTACAAGAGGCAAAAAAGATCTCCCAACTTCATGTCCTCTATCAAGTTTTTCCTTTGATGAATTTTCTGGTGAACAAAATGTATTAGTGGAAAAGGAAGTACAAACCATTAAATCATGAACATGTAATCACATAGTGTTTTCAACTTGAATCTTGTTTATTGCAAATGTTCTCTCGAACCCCATTACAAAATTTTTACATCTACATGGATGACATTTTTTTATCAAACAATTCTTAATGTTTTGCTTGAGTCATACTTGGAGCTTTATGATCTTATTGAGAATCTTTGGTAGATTACAATCAATGGGTTCATTTAGTACATCAAAGAAGACCATTATCAACGCTACCATCAATTCAAGTTGGTGCAAATACTGATATTAATGTAGAATCCTAATAAACACATAGAAAAAAAGTCACTTGGTTTAGCTACTCCTTGGTCCCACAACTTCCTATGTTGTATACCTAAACACACCATGTTTATGCCTACAAATAAATCTATATTTATGAGCTATTTTATAGGTAACCTCATAGTTTTATAATAATGTTTTGGTCTTTAGACATTTAATATTTTGTATAAGACCACTTATGATAAATGATGTCTTCAAAAGGCAACTAGTGTATTTATGTATAGTTAGTTAAAATGAGCCTAATTAACCCATAAAGGTAACTGGGACACAAGTTAAGGATTTAGTCCCCCTAGGATAAATATGGGTCTTTTTGCTATCTTGTATCATCATTCAAATAAATATTGTTACTCATTTGAGTTTCATTTTGGAGAAATCTTCCTTCATTATTTGAATTTGTAGATGCAATCCTCTCTTGGGTGTGTAAGTGCCCCTATCACATTTTTCTTTTCTATTTATTTCATCTTTTGAGGTTCATTCCTATTATACTTCGTATAATTATTTTAGTTAAAATATATATATGGAAATAGTAGTGTGTTGATTCATATCTGAGAATTTGTAGATTGAGGTCCTATTAGCAAGGCTTTTTTCCAAGGGACATCTAAACATATAGTTTCTCAAGAACATCTTCAATGCTTCCTTTGTTTCTAGAGCTTAATCATCCATTTGGTACACAATGCCCAATCTCTAATATAGATTTTAATGATCCCCATACCCCTGATCCCAATAATAATAATAAAGAAAGGTCAAGCATGAGCATAAGTTTTCTTTAAAATTTCAAATTTAAATTTTGATGGTAATGAATAAGTATCGGGAGGAGTCAAATGCCTTGTAACCTCTCCCAATTGTGTAGGTGTTAGTTTTCTTAATTTTAGTTTGGAGTTTTCTTAATTTTAGTTTGGAGGGTAGATAAATTAGGCACTAGATTTGATACTTGCCAATAATGGAAGATCTGAGTCCATCCTTTGAGGAACAGAATCAATCTTCCTCACTGTGTATTTAAAGCACATCATTTAAATTTGGAGTAGCATGGTTTGAATGAAAATTGAATGATATTGCAATCAAATTTTCTGTGTTTCATCGCTCTCCTCTTTCAGGGTATTTTTTTGTTTAATTACCCATTCATGAACACTGGATACCTGTGTGTTGATTCACGAGTTATATCTGAATGTGAGTGCAAATACTGTTTTTTTTTTGTCTTCTTCTATTCCCCTATTCATTGCTTAACCCTATTTATTATCAGCGTCGGGACGAGGTTAAAGCTCTTGGAAATTCTCTGAAGTATTAGTGTGATTAATGAATCGATGCTATGAATTCGAGGATGGGTTGTATGATGAATGGGAAGAGATCAACACAATTTTGAATACAAAGAGACAACACGCATGCCTGCAACGTTTGAGTCAAGTAACACATCACCAAAATCGTGGGTACGTTGTAGTAATTACTATGTGTTTGTTGGTGCCTTTTTATTACTCTTTTCTTATGGTCTGAATATACAAGAACGAGCTGGATAATACAAATCACATGAGGATAGTAGTGGACTTGTAGCGTACCAATTAAAGGGTTAAAATGTGGCCTGTTGCATTAAGTAGCTGAAGGGGTAAATAGCATCAATTTTTACTGGTTGGCTGTAAGAATGAAAAGGATTGGACGCTGAGGATCTATGGAAATTAATTGTGGAGCTCAGAGAAAAAGTTACAGTGCTCAGGGAAAGTTCACAGTCGGGACTGCAGAGGGTAGTGGCGTGCCCCAGAGAGAAGACCCAAATCGAATACTAATTTCTAAGAGTGCAGAGCCTGTGGAGAATTACTGTTGGACATCGCTGTATGTAGATTTTGGCAGAAAAGAAAAATGAATTTAGACCCAAAAATCTTGATAGGGAGCAAAGGGGGTGCTGTATGAGTCATGGAGATTTCTCCTTTTAATTTCTAAGCCAAATAGGAATTTGGTAAGCTGGGATGGGAAGATTCTTCCTTTCCCTTGCACCAATTTTTGGTATGAGAGCAAGTTACTCTCCTAAAGGTACTACAGAAGATTTTCTGTGCCAAGACATGGTGTTCAGATCCAGAAGAAGAGGACAAGGCCGAGGAAGACCAGTCGCTAATGCTGAATTGCTTGATGAAATGAGGAACCTCGAAGCACGGATGGAAGCCATGGAGACGACGTAGCATAGAGGTGCTGACAGGAGATGTCAGCGACGAAGAAGAATAATTTCTAGAGGATGAAGCAGAGCCTGAAAGAGAGGCCACAGAAGTGAGATTGCTCAGATTAGTCTTGGGAGCGAGTACTAGACCAAGGATGGAGGTGCCTATGTATGAAGGCAACTTGAACGTTGAGGAATTGATCGACTGGATCATTGCTATGGATAAGTATTTTGATTATGAGAATGTTGATGAGGACAAGAGAGTTAAATTTGCTGTGACCAGATTGAGGGGTCATGCATCCCTTTGGTGAGATGGAGTTTTATCAATTAAACATTAGAGCTGGTCATGTAGAAGAAACTCCAGAGAAGTTAACCATATACATCAATGGCTTAAAATATGCTATACAAGATGAGATTAGCTTTCTGTCTCTACAGATAGTGTCTCTACAGATAGTGGAAGATGCATATCAGTTTTCCATGTAGGAAGAAGAGAAGTTAGCGAGGAAGCAAAGTCAACGAGGAAGAGGTAGAAGTCCCAGAGGAAGAGGACAACAAAGTAGACAAGGATAGCGACAAGGACATAAAGATGGAGACAACAACTCAATACAACATGAACACTCAAGTAGAGGTAATGATTCGAGAGGTAGGAGATCATATTCGAGAGGTAGAGGAAGAGATTTTCAAGTAAGATGTTATAAATGCAATAAATATGGTCATAAATCTTATGAATGTCTAGAAAATGCTTCTACAAGTCAAGGAAGCACACATATTGTGCAAGCAGATGGAGACAATGTGAATCCAACTTCACAGAAAGATGTTCCTAAAGTTGGAGAATCCATGCTGATCAGGAGAGTTCTGCTAAAGCCAAACAAGGAGATCCAGGAACCTGCCCAAAGGAAGACTTTTTTCATAACTATGTATAAGTCAAAAGGTAAAGGCTGCAAAGTTGTCATAGATAGTGGAAGTATTGGCAATTTGGTGTCTACAAAGATGGTGGATAAGTTGGGTTTGAAGAAGACCGTTCATCCAACTCCCTATAGGGTGTCTTGGTTGCAGAAAGAAAATCAAGTATTGGTAAACAAACACTGCCAAGTGGAGTTCCAAATTGGAAGTTATAAGGATCAGGTAACTTGTGATGTTATGCCTATGGATGCATGTCATGTTCTTTTGGGTAAACCTTGGAAATTCAACAAGAGTGCAGTTTCACGATGGGAGGAAGAATACTTATACTTTTGTGAAATATGAGAATAAGCATACACTCTGTTAGCACTGAAAGTCACACTTTGACTACTATAAGTGTAAGCTCAATATCCATCAAAATGTGAAAGAAAACAGTTTGTAAAAGTGCAAATGGATGGAAAACTCAGATAGGACAATCAATAACAACTTACTCCATACAATATACACCAACAAATAAGGCTTTGAATAATTTCATATCAGTATTTAAAGACAAAACATGAATAGGTGGAAGACTTGACAAGAAAATGTAATATGCCTATCATCTACATCATGTAGTATTTATACACATATGAAGAAAACTCTCTGACAGAAGAACTTCTCAACATCAAACAAGAAAACTCTGATATTCTGCAAACAATATTACAATAGATCCTCAATTGTAACACAAATACAATCAACCAACTAAATCATTCAATAAACTGAAATCAAAGCAATATAGAAGAGGATGAATAAGAAAAAGGTCTGATTTCCATTACCCAAAGGGTCTTAAGTCTGATACATATAGTAGAGGTCACTCTGTTACATAGACAATATCTCAAAAAATGAGTCCTCCATTACCCCATCCCAACCTTCCCTTCTCAAAATCCACTTTCATATATAGTGAATGATCTCTATCTACCCAAGGAGGTCGAAACCAAGGAGTTACATAGGATCCTCCTCCATTTAGGAGTCTTGTTACAAAAGACTCCAACAAAAACCTAACAAATTCCTATTTTTTGGGATTTTGTCTATTATGACAAATGCCTTTTGAAATAGGTCATTCTACTTGATATGGAGATGGAACACATGTCCCTCATGTCCAACTAACTCCTGGGAGACCATTCAAACCTTCCTTGACAGGTGGCAACCTCCAAACAAGGCGAATATCCAACAATTATGCAAAACAAAGAGTTTGCAACACTAGTTTGTAGTGCACTGGTGTTTTAATTTTATCTTTCAAATGCCAAACTGGGTTAGGCCGAATTTTGGTCAGCAGGTCAATTCCATTATTATGCTCCTCCACAATTTTTTTTAGAAAAACCCACATCACCGTTTGGGATTTATGATCAAATATTTAGAAGAAACTGCTACAAGAAATAAGTTCGAAATGCCCAATAGATGAGTCAGCCAAAACCCTTCTTTCAGTCTTTAAAATAGCATGGAAAACCTCATGGAGTACCTGGTAAACCTGGGCTTGATGTAGATGACATCAAATTTGAACAAGTGTGCTTTCAAGCTATCTAACCTCCAATGCTCCTCCTTAACCAGTTCACAATGCCAATTCAAACATATCTTGCACACTTCGAGGAGGCTATTAGTTGATGGTATGACATAATCCCTGGAGAAGTGGTTAAATTGTAAGCTCTGAAAACCATAAATGTTCCTTGACATGATCCTATAATTGTAATGATGACAAAATTGAAATCATGTAGTACTTAGAGTATGCTACGAACTCTCCTAGTGAGTTGGCAGCACATCAAACCATTTTGACTTGACACTTGAATGGATTGATAGTGACAAACGGGAGACTTTGAGTACAACTTGGATGTATGACATGTCAAGGAAATGATGTAAAAACTAAAGGTATGACTCATGGGGCTTCTTACCTTGTCATGGCAACAATCACATAGCTCAAACTTTAGACCAAGGCTAGACATAACCTTATTCATTTTGAAACCAAATATAACTTCATGATTACAACCTAAAGACTCAAAACCTATGTCCTATAAACCTATGACTTGAAAAACAAAACTAAGGTGAATTTTTTGATCCATACAATCTTATATGTTAACACACTCATATCAATGAAGGATGAGGGAGCAAAAAAAGAGGACAATCCCAAAGTGTTGATGGTAGTTGGCAAAGAATCCCCACATTAAATCATAAATTAGGAGGTAAAGTTTTTTTTGATTCGCAAACCGAGAGTAGTTCTTACTAGCACGTAGCTAACTTATTTTTCTGAGGAAATTCATAGTCTATTCGACGAGTTTGTTGATATATTTGTGGATGATTTTCCTAATGAGTTACCACCAATAAGAAGCCTCATCCATCACATTGACGTCATCCTTGGAGATAGTCTACCAAACAAAACAACCTACATGATGACTCTAAGGGAGAATAAGGAGATTAATAACCAAGTGCAGGAGTTTCTTGATAAAAGGACTTGTAAGAGAGAGCTTGAGTCCATGTGCTATTCTTACAGTGTCGAGTCCAAGGAAAAATGGAAGTTGGAGAATGTGTACAAATTCCAGAGCCATCAACAAGATCACAGTGAGGTACATATTCCCTTTGCCTCGTATGGATGATTTGATGGATTGTTTGAGTGGTGCAAGGTATTTTTCTAAGATAGAATTGAAAAGTGGATATCATCAAACTAGAGTCAGAGAAGGTGATGAATGGAAAACAAAATTTAAGACAAATGATGGACTTTATGAATGGTTAGCGATGCCATTTGGGTTGACAAATGCTTCAAGTACTTTCATGAGGCTTATGAATGAAGCACTTAAAGATTTTGTAGGTAAATTTGTCATTGTTTACCTAGATAATATTTTAGTTTATAGTCACCCTAAGGAAGAAAATATTAGACATAACAGGTTGGTTTTGAATAAGATGCAAAAAGAGAAGCCACTAATCAATCTGAAGAAGTGCACTTTTATGAAGACAAAGTTGGTATATTTGGGTTTTGTCATATCACAAGAAGGTCTAAATATAGATACATAAAAATTTAGAGCCATAGTAGAGTGGACTACCCCAAGGAATGTTTTTAAGGTAAGAAGTTTTCATGGTTTGGAAAGTTTCTACATGAAATTTATTAGAAATTTTAGTGGAATTTGTGCTCCAATTGTGGAGACAATTAAAGGAAACAAGCAACCATTCCAATAGACAGAGGTAGCTGAAAAGGGTTTCAATTGTTTAAGAAGAAGATAACAAAACAACCTATGTTGGTCCTACCATATTTTAATAAACTTTTTCAAGTTAAATGTGATGCTAGTGGGACTACAATTGGTGATGTTTCGAGTCAGGAAGGAAAAACAATTTCTTATCATAGTGAAAAACTTCATGATGCTAAACATAAATAGTCTTCATATGACAAAGAATTTTATGCTATTGTTCAACCATTGAAAAAATGGAGACACTATTTGATGCCCAAAGAGTTTGTTTTGTATATTGACAACCATGCCTTACAATTCGTTAACAAACAAACAAAGTTGAATCAAAAGCATGTCAAGTGGGTTGAATTTTTGCAGAATTATACTTTTGTTCTCAAACATATAAGTGGGCAGTCTAACTAAGTTGCATATGCTTTGAGTAGGAGAAGCATGATTTTGCAGGAATCCAAGTGAATGCCTTGGATTTTGATACTTTGAGGGAACTGTATAAGGATGATGCAAATTTCAAAGAAGCATAAGTAGCATGAGAAAATCTAGTGAGCAAATACTGAAGTCTATGGATGGATTACAAGAGACAAAGGATTTTTTAAAGAAAAAAGGTAGCTAGTTAAGCATCCCAAAATGTTCAATGAGGGAGAATTTGTTGAAGGAGAAGCACAATGGAGGTTGAGAAAGACAACAATTTTTCTCAATTAAGTGTATTTTATGGTTTTCCAGGTATGCAAGATGATGTTAAAATATTTGTGGAAAGATGTAGGATTTGCTAGCATGCTAAGGGGAGAAGCCAAAACACTAGTTTGTATCAAGCTTTACCTATTCCTAGTAAACCGTGGGATTGAGTATGGATTTTGTATTAGGATTTCCAAAGACTCAAAAGGGAAATGATTCAATTTATGTTGCTGTTGATAGATTCTAAAAAATGACACATTTTATTTCTTGCACAAAAACAAGTGATGCAACTAACATTGCAAACTTGTTCTTCAAGGAAGTGGTGAGATTGCATGGGATTTCTAGAAGCATAATTTCTAACAGGGACACTAAATTTGTCTGTCATTTTTGGAGGACTCTTTGGAATAAGTTGGGAACCAATCTTAATTTGAGTTTATCCTACCACCCACAGACAAATGGACAAATAAAGGTGGTAAACATAAGTCTGGGAAATATATTGAGAAGCTTGGTAAGTGAACATCCCAAACAGTGGGATCAAGTACTTGCACAAGAGTAGTGTTTTTATAATGATTCACCAAACAGACGCACGAGTCTAAGTCCATTATAGATTGTATATGGAATGAACCCAAGAGGAATTTACGAGTTGAATAATTTGGGAAATCAAGAGGTAAGGAGTACTGATGGTGAAGACTTTACTAAAATTATGCATGATCTACATGATCAAGTCAATAAACAACTATAGGAAAGAAACAACAACTACAAATAGAGGGAAGATTTGAAGAGAAGAGAGTTGAATTTTGAAGTTGGAGATTTGGTATTGGCACACTTGAGGAAAGAACGGTTTCCCAAGGGGGAATACAACAAACTCAAGCCAAAAAAAACCTTGTAGGATTTTGAGGAAATTTTCTTCAAATGATTATGAAATCGAGCTTCACACAACATTTGAATCTATCCAATTTTCAATGTTTTAGATTTATATCCTTATAAGGGAGAAGTTACAAAAGTTTCAACATTTGCACATGATATTGATCAGACTGTACACTGGGAGCAACAACTACTTACAACAAAGAAAAAAAAACTTGAATTATTTTTAGACAAGAAGGTTGTGAAGAGGACTAGGGGCAATGAGTACTTCCAATACTTAGTCAAGTGGAAGAATCATCCACTTGAAGATTCCACATGGATGACTGAAGCATAAATTCAACAACATGGAAGTAGTATTGAAGAACCCATGAGTAGGAGCCCATGAACCAATTTTTTTATTCCATGGGAGTCTGATGCAGGAGCAACATGTTTTCTTTAAAATTTCAAATTTAAATTTTGATTGTAATGAATAAGTAGCAGGAGGAGGAGTCAAATGCCTTGTAACCTCTCCCAACTGTGTAGGTGTTGGTTTTCTTAATTTTAGTTTGGAGGTTAGATAAATTAGGCATTAGATCTAATATTTTTCAATAATGGAAGACCTGAGTCCATCCTTTGAGGATCATAATCGATCTTCCTCACTGTGTAATTAAAACACAACATTAGCTTGTAATCATGAAATTTGGAGCAATATGGTTTGAATGGGAATTGAATAATATTGCACTCAATTATTTTGTGTTTCATCTCTCTCTTCTTTCTAGTATTTTCGGTTGAATTACCCATTCACAAACCTTGTGTACTTGTGTGTGTTGATTCACTAGTTATATTTGAATGTGTATGCCAATACTATTTTTTTGTTCCTATGTTCATTGCTTAGTGCCTATTTATTATTAGCGTTGGGATGGGGTTATATCTCTTCTAAATTCTCTGAAGTCTTAGTGTGATTAAGGAATCAATGCTACAAATTTGATGATGAGTCATATGATGAATGGGAAGAGATCAGCATAATTGTGAATACAAAGAGGCAACTGGTTTGAATATACAAGAACTGGTTGGATAATACAAATCACATGAGGATAGTAGTGGACCTGTAGCATACTAATTAAAGGGTTAAAATGTGGCCTGTGGCATTAAGTAGCTAAAGGGGTAGATCACAACATTTTTTATTGGTTAGTTGTAAGAATGAAAAGGATTGGACACTGAGGATCTCTAAAAATTAATTGTGGAGCTCAGAGAAAATGTTACAGTGCTC
>SNQJ01S0011569.1:290282-306088 GCA_010110895.2 Picea sitchensis
CCCATATGAATTCACTTTGCTGCTGTACTATTGACACCACCTGCAATATGTCAAAAAATCCTCACACTATAAAATTTAATTTTTGTATGAGATACATCACCCAGTTGTACAAGTCCACTCAACTATTATTCACCAACCTTATAGTTGTACAAATTCACTATGGGTAAAATCATGAAGATGGGTAACACTTTTGCTTGTTTTATGATCATTTATTTATTTATTTTAACAGGTTCTTCAACTTCAGGTAAACAAAAGTATTTTTTTTATTTAGAATTTTACTTTACTATAAAAAAAAAACTTGTGAAGAATTTTGTTAGCTTTCTATTGACTATTTTTCAAATTTTTTTTTTATTGAGATTTGATATGTCAATTTGGCAATTGTTTGACAATATGTTCCTTAAAAATGAAGGGAAAGATAATGAGTTATTTTTTCCCACAACAATGTATCCATTATTAAACTTTTGTTTTTGACAAATGAAATATATTGCAACAATCTACAGAGACTCTATTTTGTGATGACTATAGTTTTGAATCTAACGGATGAATATTATAATTTCTAGAATTTTTTGAAGTTGACCAATCTGAAAAAGTTACAAATTTTAAACACATGTTTTCCTCCACCATGTATCTATCTTAATTTTTACTTAAAAATAAAATCTAAAAATACCCTTTTGAAGAGAACAGTTTAAGGATTATGAATATAAATTTCCCATAATTTTTCAACGTGTACTTTTAGAGATATGGATTTTTCATTTCACTGAATCATAATCTCACCTAAAAATATTATGCAGTGATTTTTTTATAAAATTAAATAAAATTAGATAAAAACAATGAAAATGAAAACAAATTATACCCAATGAAAGTAGATTCAATTTTAAAAATGTTGGTATCAATTATGAAACTAAATTCTGAGTATTTGTAGGAGTCCTCTACCTCCAAAGATGAAGTAAGATGGAGAGAATTTGCAGTTTCTTGCAAACAATCCCATTTTCAGGTTTTCGACCGAAATATTCTTTCGATCGAAACCTAGTTTTAAACGGAATCCGTTAAAAATAAACGTTTTGGCCCAAAAGTATTTCGACTGAAATATGCTTACCACAGGAAAATAATTCATCCGAAAAACATTGTACATGAATTTCGAGGGCGCCGTTAAATTTGACGTGCAAATTTTTGGCCGAAAATTTGCTCCGACCGAAAAAATTCCTATTAACATTTTTTCGGCCGAAAAATTGCCGCTAGGAATTTTGGAGACCCAATTGTCACGAAAGTGTTACCCATCTTCATGATTTTACCCCTATGCCATAATGTATTTTCCTTATAGCTACCATTTCATTAAAGACACACCCTTTCAAAAACATTTCAAATATGGTTAGCAATGATGAATTACATGCATACATGATATGTTACAGAGATGAAGTCAACAACATGAGACTCTGCCACGATAATGTTGAGAAGGGACAAAAAGAGTTAGCAGTCACCATCGAAAAATTAATAGAAAAGGAGGACAAAATTCATAGGTTAATAGAAGATTATGAAAAAGAGTGGCAATCCCTAATATGAGTGAGAAACGACGACAAGGATGAAACATCGAAGATACTTAATGATCATAGAAAAAGGATTGACCAACTAACTAAAAGGGTATATGTGTTATTTGCACAACCCTTAGTCTACCAACGATTTCCATAAAACACATAACTTCCAAACAAAAGTTACCAAATATATCAAGATAACTCAAGTTATCTAAATTAAATCAAAATTGAGATATCTAAATATGATGGACTAGACGATCAAAAGGCTATTATGTGGGTTAATAAAATTGAGGGGATTTTTTCTATGAACCCACTTGTTAACAAATCAAAGAAGATAGTAATGAAATCCTTATACTTAGAACATGATGCCTATGATTGGTTCACATGGTGGTCAAAGAAAACTAGCAGTTTCTCAGTAAATTGGAAAATGCTTATAGAAGATTTTCTCAAGAAAGTGCATGATGATGAAGAAGATGACACCTATACCAGGTTCCCCATTTACAATAAATGGGTATAATTGAAAAATATTCCCATGAATGGGAAGTCATAACAACTAGATTTTCTGATCTCACAGACGATCAACTGCTAAAAATGTATATTTTGAGGTTAAAACCCATTATTCAAAGTAAGCTAAGGCTATTAAGACCTAATAATTTGGTTGAAGCTAGATGTATCACAAAAATGATCGAAAATAAGTTCACTAGTCAATAATAGGTAGTTTTTCAACTTCCAATTAAGACAAGTAGTTACACAATACTAAATATCACCACTCAGAAAGGGAAAAAAATAAGGAAAATGATTTTCATAGATGTGGTAAGCATTGGACCATAAGGCATAGATAAGAATACCCATCATTACACTACTTTCAAATAGTGTATGGAAGGGAAGAATAATTCTAGAAACCAGAAAATGAAATTAATATAAGCTACAATTCAGAATCCGATAATGATGAAACATCACCAAAATTGTCAGCATTATCAATCTCATGCACACCATAAAATAAGAGTGAATATAGGGTCCCACAAAAAGAAATTACTTCTCAAAAGGAAAAAAACTACAAAATATATTCCACCTCATCTAAAGAATGTTGATAAGACCCAATATCTAATGAAAAAGGAGGAAGAAGCATAAATGAACATACAAAAATGAAAGCATCGAAAATATAATAGCAAGAAGAATCGACATTTTATGTTAAACAACTAGGTCAAAAGACTTCAGGATATGACATAATACAAAGGAACCTTTCCAAGACTCAATGTAGGAATGAAGTCAAACCCCTAAAACCAGACAAAGACAAAGATGGTGCCACCACGAAAATATGTTCATCAAGAGAGAATCCTATTTTTATGCTTTGAGGACAATGCATTCATTAAGGGGGTCACAATGTAACATACATAAATATTAATAAATAATAATACTACTACTAATAAATAATAATAATTAGACATATCTGTCCATTGGCGAGATGAAAAGATGCATGCAGAGCCCTTTCGATGCTCTAGTTCCTGTGGCTAGGGTTTAACCCTGACCGCCCCTTTGACAGTGGCCGCCCTGTGTGTGCACTCAGTAATGGAAGCTTCGTCTTCTGTCAGAGGCATTTCTCTTCCAGGATTTGGTTCCACCCCTCCTTTTGGTGGGCCATCGGGGTGTCCAACCAAGGAATCTCCCCCTGCTTCGGATGCCTTCTAGGGATGCTCGTTCCGGTCTGTTGTTAAGAGAAATCTAAACCCCTCGTCAAGCTTGGTGCATGAGGCTCCGACACCTACCATCTCTCTGAAGAAGGACACTATCTCTAAATTAGCTTGTCTTAGTTCCACGACACTCTTCTGTCATTTTAATGGCCTCTGGCCTCAGCTTGTCGATCTTCATGATTGGATTTCGAGATCCTGGGGGCCAAATATGAAAGGTGATGTCTTCATTCACCCATGTGCTCAAGGTTTTTTTATTGCTGAGTTTGATCTTAAATAAGATACAGATTTGAACTTCAACTCTGGCCCCCTAGTTTTGGGGTAGCTCTGGTTTATGCCTGAAACCCTGGACTCCTTCTTTTGATCGTTCAAAAGACTAGTTGTCTTCAACCGCTATTTGGGTTTGGCTCCCAAACTTATCCCTGCATATTTGGGGCCTTTCTTCTCTCCGCTCCATCAGGAATGCTTTAGGTAGGTTCCATTATAGATGCCCTGAAACAGAAAACTACAACACTTGCACGTATGCCAGGATCTGTGTAGAAATGGATTTCAGCAAAGGGTTTCCGGCCGAAATCAATCTGACAAGAGATAATTACTCGTGGACGCAAAAGATGGATTATGAAAATATAGCTTTATGATGCCGAGCGTGTTTTTCCACGGGACATTTGGAAGCCCAATTCCCCAGGGGCCCTTCAAAATCCTGAAAACAAAGAAAATCATCTTGGTGGGTTGGATCCCACATTGATCATCAACTAATATCCAAGGATGATTCTCCATCTGATGACAGTCCCGTGGATGGGATCAAGGAGGCTCAAGCTAGCTCCGCTCCCTCCATTGGGGACTCTCCAACTCCGATCCCTGCTTTGGAAGGCTTAAATTTTGAAATAGAGGAGCTCAATGGCACTTCAGAGATCACCAAACATCCCGAAAGGAAGCTAGAAACACCTCGAAAACTAGCAAAAAAAGAGGCTTTGGATTCTCCAGATTCGGTCAAAGTTAAGTAGGATCTCCCCAACTCCATCCCTTTAGCAAGTTGGCCAGATGAGGTTATTAAAGCTGAAGCATTAGTGGTTCAAGATAAGGTAGTTGAGAGTCTGGTTCAAAAAAAGTAGGAAGATCCACTTCAAGTCATTCCAGAAATCATAGGCACCTCAATGGAAATTGGGTGGATAGAAGTAGGAAAGAAGAAGAAAACACATGCACCCTCTCAACCAATGTTCACACAAAGTTAGGCTCGTAAGACAACTAAAAAAATGAGTACGCATTTAGATTCAGTGAAAAACTCTTTGTAGTAAGCCTCTTTATGGCGCCTATATTTGTAATCTTGAATTTCATGCACCGGATGCATGCTTGAACTATGTAGATGTTCTCACAGTGGTCATACCACTGCTATATTAATATAAATTCCACTTTCTTGTAAAAAAATAATAAAATAATAATAATTAGGTTAATAAAATGTCAAAAGACACATCCCACTTCACCTTGTGACCATAGAATGCATATAAGTATATAGTCACAAGGCTCATTGTATAATCAATTATTATGAATTTTAATCAATCATTCATTACTCAATATATTTTTATATACTCGCAAAAATATTCTATCAATTAGTTATAAACATAAATATGTATATTTAAGTCCCTCAAGGTATAAAAAATATCATAATTAACTCTATGGAACCCCTTGAAAACAATGATATTATCCCATAGAAATATTCTAGGGCTCTCTCAAGCCTTTGATATGCACTTAGAGAAGGCAATTGAAAGGAAGAGTAGTAGACATGGGTGGAAATGAACTCCTTAATGTACATTTGAAACTTGTATGTTGTTACCATGGGATCACTTAATAAAGGTTTAATATTTTTTCAACTCTCTAAATTATTACCTTCTAGGTCTGTTTAGAGGAAGACATTCAGGTGGATCTATGGCCATCCCTATATCTCTAGAGAAACACGAACCAAATTCTAGCTTTACATATAACATTGAATTTTGGTCCACTAGATTCTAAATCCAAAATTATCATGAAACATCTATAGGAACTGTATAATGTTTTCCATAGAGAAACATATTCAAATATGGTGAGAAGTGAGAATGAATCATCGATAAAATCCCCATTAACTAATTATTTAGTGCTCTATTCAAGAAGAGGGATATTAATCAAACATTTTCCGACCCTATTATATATGAGATAGCATAAGGCTTAAACTACCATGACATCAAGGGAATAGGTGTTATACACCATTTTGTCACTTTTCTTAGTGTCACATCTCACAAATAAAAATGACACCCCCTAATCATCATTGAAGTCAAAGAAGATCCACATTGCCATTTTCCTTCATTCCTTATCTTTTTTCCTCAGTCCTAGCTTCATTTTAYCATGGTCGCTCCCATTTCCACTATGCAGGAGTGACCATCTACTTGATATAGTGTTAGAGGACCGACTAGGTYGCTCTATTTTCCCTTCTAGGGGAGCGACCATCTTGATAAGGTCAAATCCCGTGAATTTAGGGGAATATTTCAAGGACTTTCTGGATGGTTCTTGTTTTSTTTTCTTGTTTTCATCGAGATATGGTTCGAGTCTCCTTCTATCCTATCTCAGGAACAAGAATAACCATAAATATTAGTCATCCTTTACCAAAATACATTCTTTCTTCAACCAAATCCCTAATTTATCTTAAGTGGTTGAGCTCCTATGCATCTATATAACCAAGATTCTCATCAGTGGAAAAGGGGGGAGAGGATGAATAATATACCAAACTTATGATTCTATAGAGAAGAACCAAACCTTTTCTAGAGAGAAAACTATCTCAACTAAGGGATGAAGAAGGAGATATGGAGGTTAGAAACATCACAAAAAGGTTGTAAATTTATATATTCTTATCAATATAACTTGGTATGGTTCTCTTATGTTCGCTTGTTCATTCTTTGATTTTGATTTCTTCATAGTAAGTTATCAAGTAGGATTATTTTCATTTAATCCTAGGAGGTAGTAGAAGAAGTATTGTTTCTTTTTGTGCTTGTAGGAATTAACTTCACCGAAGGATCTACTAGATTAGAGCTCATTTGGATTAGAGAAGCAAGGATGAATGCCGGAATAAGGTGCACCACTTTTTCTCTTTTCTACCTCACCCTCCCGCAAAGAAATAAAATAATGATCTTAGAGAATTTTAGTTACCATTTGTTTTCATTCTGTCTTTTCCCAAGGAACCATATCAAGAGAGTGATCACTTTGGTCGAAGAGTAATTTATCTACCACATAAAATGGCGAACATACTGGGGATGAACATTTTGTTTTTCTTTGGTTCCTAGCCCTTAAGTCTTTTGAATTTGTTTATCCTTAGTATCTTGGCTCTTTTTTGACCTTTCCACCTTTGAAGTTCTGTCATTATCTGAGTTTTTTCAACTTTTTGAGACCCATGAGTCATCACAGAGTGTCCATCATCTCATGGTTGCTCCCCATTGAATTGACATAGAGCGTACTAGACACATTCTTCTAGACCATTGGGTAGCGACCATCACCCTTTGGTTGCTCTATCTGCTACCTGAGGGAGCACCCACCTGTAGCAGTTTAGTTTGGTTTTTGTCTCTCTATTTATCTCTCATATTTTTTGTTGGATCTTCTTGTGACTGTTTGGGATTCTTTATTGAGTCTTAGTGATCAGTTTTGGGTGGTMATGTAAGTTTTATTATCCCTTTCCTTGAGTGAGTTTGGGTCAATCCTTTTCTATTTATGTTTTCATCTTTCATATTCCATTTGGTTTGTTTTCTTTGTCTCCAGATTTGCATGCTTGCATGAACTGTTCTCATTGCTTGATTCATGAGGTTCTTATGTTCTTTTCTAAGATTCTTCTTGATCAATCTCTTGAGGTTTTTATTGGCTTAACTGACTCCTTGTTTGACATTAGTCTCTCAAGTGTCATTGAACTTTCTGTTTCAATACTCTTTTAGCCAAGATTGTAAGTGTCTTTTGTTTGCTAGCTTGATTTATTTGATTGCTTGCTTGCAAAATTATCAATGGTCACTTGATTTCTCTTTAACTTTTGTGTGAATACTTGTGAAAAACATAATTCAACTTGTTTTTCATTAAAGAAAAAAAGACCGGTTTATTTTGTTAAACCTATCATCAATCTTACAAGAGAAAGTTAAAGATGCATTTTAGGTTTTTGTTTTGCAAAGAGTAGTAATTTTGAAGAATATCTTGAGTGTTTTGTTTCTTTTGTGGTTCTACTCGTTGATTACATTAGTTGTGGTTTAGCTTAAATATTTCTGTTTTTGTGAAAGGAAATAAAGAGAAAATACTCTCCCTCTCATAGATAGAATTCAATGAATGAAAATTTCTGCATTTTATTCTTTGCATCCCTTTTTGGAGTTGAGTCTCTCACACCACCGATTTCATATCCACACCTTGAGTAAATAACAACCCATAAAATCAAGCGCTAATAAAAATCACTATTAACATTTTCTTTTTGAATGGTAGAAAACCAATATTAGTCTAGGCTAGAGCTTTGGAATAGGTTGTGAGGTTAATATTCCAAAGCTATAAATCAATCATACATCCTTGAATTAGGGAGTGAAATCTAGTTGATATATCACTGTATTTGGGATGCCCTTCTAACACAAGGTTCAAACACAAGGTCACATTGGGACCAACATAGTAGTCAACCCTACTTTGTTGGTTTTGGTGTAGTGGTTGCACATATTATAAACAATGTCTAAAGGCACTTGGGAGTCACTTGGGAGACATCTCTCAAGGGGATTTCGAGCTTAGTTACCCTGCCCTTGCATGTAAACCAGACCTTCGACTGTCCCCCCATCGTTGTGGTATAATAGGTGGTACCTTAGAGGCCATAATATTTTAGGGCTCATACACAAGGTGACAACAAAGGAAAGTTTTTGTTGTACTTGGGATTGACATTGGCTAGACTCACTCAGACTCCTTGGAGGGTTTCCCACTACCCAGTGAGGTGAACTGCACCAAGGTGTAAGTTCATTAAGTAGGTTGTTAGCGTAAATTTCCCACCCACCAAAACCCAACGCCTTCATGCATCGATCCTGCGATGTTGGATTTCATCACCAACTAGCACTTCTTTGTGCGTAGGTTTATTTGCTTGGTTTTCTCCTTAAATTCTTAGTGAATGCTTTTTAGCTAGTGATTTTTATTCTTAATTTGGTCATAGTTTTCCTTAGGTATTTTCATTTTTACTTTTTCATAATCACCACGAATGACGACGACAACCTTCTTTGATCCCATAGGATGCAAGGATTACCTCCTGAAGATTACCAACCCCTGCCTCCTCACTCACTCGAAGGCCCCTCTCTAGAAAGGGTTGCTGACGAAGAAAATTATTCAGAAACTGGAAGTGCCACTACTCCATTGCTCCCACAGTCTAAGGGACAAATAGTGGTTTATCAGGTAGGTTTCAACCCTCCTACAAACCCACCTTTCACAAACCCTTTGGATCCAATTTTAGTGAGAGTTAATTCTTCTGGTGAGATTATACTTGAGGATTACCCTCGTTTACCCTCCCAAACTTTTGAATAGGTGAATATGGCACCAGGGAAATATCATGCTAGTGACGGATTTGTAGCCCCCATCAGGATATCCGATACAATGGATTCTACACTTGTATGGGAAACACCCTTTGGACACAACATTTTTGAATGATTTAGACAAAATCCGACCGAGTTATTTTCTCCATCGCATGTGTCCACACCCACTCTTGCTCCTATTGCAAAACCACTTCCTCCTCCCCTCCCCATGGAAGGGACGAACATGTCCCACATTACCTCCCAGTTTGGTCAAATGAATGTAACTCAAGTGCCTCAATTACTGYTGAATTATAATTCCTTAGAAAATAGTTTGAGTCTATTTTCATCTGGTCTAGTTGGTAACATTACAACAATKGTTCCAACTGTCAYGCCCATCCCACCCTCTGTTCTAAATCACTCTGGAGTGAGACCTCTTGCCGGTCCAACTTCCATGAGAGTTCACACTCTGATTGAGGGGAAACCTTCCACTAACATGAATCTTTTAGGAAGCCATGAAGCAGTTGGAGTTCCACCTCCAACTGGCCAATACATCGAGGGTTGATACCCTTCTGGGGGGAAACCTCTAACCTATATTTTTGCTCGAGGGGTCTCAATATCTAGTTGCTGGGCAACCTACAACTAGAGGGTATCTTGGGATAGGTCCTTATCTAGCTACAAGGCTACCTATGGCTGGTGGGTATCTTGGGTTAAATACATACCTAGTTGGGGGGAAACCCCTGACTGGTGGATATCCCATCACTAGTCAATACCTCACTGGAAGAAAACCACCAGTTAATGGACAACATCCTGTTGCAGGGAATCCATTTATGGTAGGTCAAATTCTGATTGGTGGTACTCTAGGTGTACCAGGACCCTATGATCATTTAGCACCTCATAGTCTTAACCCTAGACATCCATATCTAGGAACTTCTCATTCATCTTGGGCTCAGAATATCCCTCAACAACAATATTTTCAGGCTGTACCATCTCATCCTATACCCAACTTGCCACAACCACAACCTTACATAGGGGGTCCTTTCCAAGCTAGTCATGGCCCTATTGGGTTTCCATCATCTCATCCATATTACCACAACCCACCGATCAACTATCAACTTTCATTTTTTGGCTACCTTAGATTTTCTTGATTTATCGAGGTTGACCAACGATCCCATCTGCCATGCTCTCTTTTGGCCTCCCATTTCCCATAAGTTACCATCAGGCATTCCTAAATTTGACGGAAATTCTTGTGAAGACCCAAATACCCATGTGATGACTTACCATCTCTGGTGTTCTTCCAATTCCTTGTTGGATGGTTCCATTAGATTACATATTTTCCAGCGAACTATTATAGGTTCAACAACCAAATGGTACGTTGAATTGCCTCCCCTATCTTACAGTGATTTTAATTCCCTCACCATGACCTTTCTCACCCATTTCCAATTACCAATTCGATATGAGATAAGCACTAAAATTTTAACCTCACTGTGACAATATACCTCCACCCACATCTCCAATCATATACTTGAGTGGAGGAGATGTAGATGATTGATTAACGATCACATTCTTGATCAATTATTGGCTGAATTGTTTACTAAAATACTGTAACCATCCACTTCTTATGATGTCGCCATGAGTGGCATAGTCACGGAAGAACAAGAAATTAGTCATGCCCAATACTTAGATATAGTTTATTCTTAGAMTGGAACTTTGTATGAATTGATTCCTAATGCAATGTGCCCATCAATTGATCCTACACATCCCATTCAAKATTCCCATGCTGATGGTGTGGTCGGATCTATCAAAACCCAATCTACTACTGGAAAACATGGTTCCCAACCATCTAACCCTTCTTCCTCACAGGATATCACTAATACCAAATCTACTTATACTCCTGCCAAATCCTCCGAAGTCAATGCGGTCCAATCCAAATCATCCAAACCTTCTAGAGGAAAGAAGAAGAATAAAGGAAAATCCAAGAAATCTTCCAATAAGCAGGAAGGAAAAAAAACCCTGAAACCACTGCTGAGAATAAACCCAAGTGGAAAGCCAAATATACTTGTCTTATTTGTGGAGATAATAATTACACATGAGATTTACCTCATCATGATGCTATTAGAAAAATAATCAAAGGAGAGTCTAAACTCGCTGTATTGACCAATCATTTCCCCGCTAAAAAACAACATATGATTACCCAAAACCCTGCCCCTCCCCACGGGAGTAATGAAAGTCATCCTCATCAAGTGGATGCTTCATCTAGTAACAAAGTATTCATGATGAAATCTGTTGATTTTACTACTAGAGCCAAAGACTACGAGCCCATTCCATAAAACTATGGGAGTGTCGATCTCAAGACCTCCACATAATCCACATCGTCTATCCCTCCTCCATCTTCTAGCTCTCTTCATATTGAGAATCCTAATATTGACTAGTTAGTGTTGTGTCCTCCCAAGGACACAATTCAAAAGTAAGATTTTAATCCTAATGATCATGCCACACAAATTTATAACATCGTTGAGGACTTGGCACAAGCACCTTATGCAATGTCGACCCTCAAAGTTCTGCAAAATTGTCCTAGCCAACACAAAACATTGTTTTCGTCTATAGGAGCCATAGATCATGATACATCTGATGTTATAATGTTTAATMTGAAACATTTTAAATTGAGACTCTCCCATCAACTTKCATTTCAGATTCAATCCACTATTTGTGGGAAAAACGTMCATCACACTATTTTATATGAGGGAGMTTCTATCTGTGTCATGTCTTTGGCCTATTGAAGAAGTGTTGGTTCTCATACTCTCGACCAATACCCCACTACCCTCAAGGCATTTGATGGGCGTGGGTTTAAGCCATATGGTATTTTGAGTTCCTTAGCTGTAGACGTCARGGGGGGAATTGATTATGTAGAGGTGGAATTGGTAGATGCTCCCCTTGATTATAATCTCTTGATTGGTCATAGATGGTTCTATGCCATGATTKTTGTTGCATCCTCYGTCTTTCAAATGTTGCCRTTTCCCCATCTAGGTAAAATTGTGACTATTGACCAACTCAACTATTGCATCCCAAATTCCACTACCCACAGTGTTGATAACATTCCATTAGTCGRCGATTCCCAACTATCTTATAAGAGTGTAGGGGTTGGCCTTTTGAAAGACTCTACCCTAATGGGTACTTTCCTATTACCTGCCCATACCTCTTCCACTTCGATCGCCCATGTTAACACCATTTCATCCATGGTACATCAATCCCTTGGTTCTTCGGATCCTTGGGTCGTGCCAACCCTGTCCTAGCTTGAGTCATTTAGTGACATCATGCCACTCAACTTGGATGAGGCAACATATCACGCCATTCAATCCACCTCTTGTTCTGATATTGCTAATACTCATCTTGTTGCTTCATCAAACCCCTACTCTTCACAATCCTGGATGGATTCCTCTTTATCTTCTTTAGATTTTTTTCTATAGACTTTTCCCTTGGATGTGTCCATTATAGAAGACTTGAGTATCGAGGACCCCCCATGGGATGATATCCATCATCGCTCATCTTTCCTGCTTACTCCAAATTTTATGAAGAGTGGTAGCAAACCCAGACCTACAATCTATATTTTCAGTCTAACCGAATCTCCCATTCTGGATTTATTTGAAGGGAGTTTTGCTACTATTACTGAAACTATTCCTGTCAACATATCTGACAAGCCTAGTTTCATAGAACATGTCCACCTTGGCAAGAAATATACTCCTGACGAGGTCCAAGAATAAACAACCTTGTTCAAGGATTTTTGTGAATTTTTTTCTTGGATTTATAAAGAGATGCCGGGTATTGATCCATCTATCATTTTTCACGAAATCAAGACATACCCAGGAGCTAAACCTGTTCGCTAGAAATTGTGCCTAGTACTTCCTCGAAAAACAAAAAAAATCAAAGATGAGGTAGAGAAATTGTTGAAGGATGGTTTTATTTATCCTATACCCTTGACGAAATGGGTGTCTAACATCGTTCCCGTCATGAAGAAACAATGAACTATTAGAGTATGTTTCGATTACCATGATCTTAATAATGCTTGTCCTAAGGACAACTATCCCACCCCGTTCATTGACCAAATAATAGATAATTGTGTTGGGAGCGTCATGTTTTCATTCATGGATGGATTTTCTGGTTATAATCAGATTGAGATACTCCCCTCCGACAAACACAAGACAACTTTTATCTTCCCATGGGGTACGTTCACCTATTGTAAACTCCCTTTTGGCCTTAAAAATACTGGGGCTATGTTCCAGCGGGCCATGTCTTATGATTTCCATGACATTAAACATATCACAAATCCTTATTTAGATGATTTTCCCACTCTTTCACTTCATCGTGACAACCACATCAAACATCTTTGAGCTATCTTTCTTCAATGCCGCTATTATAGGATCCATCTTAATCCACACAAATTCATTTTCTGTGTTGAATTTGGATAGCTTCTTGGATTCATAGTCTCCAAGGATGGGATCGAAGCGGATCTCTTAAAAGTTGACGTGATTAATTCATTTCCTCCTCCGACTACAATTATCCATCTTCAAAGTTTTCAAGGGAAGGAAAACTTTTTGCGTTGCTTTATTCACAATTATGCATAAGTCACTAAAGGATTCATGCGTCTCTTGAAGAAAGGTATCCCTTTTATTTGGGATGATCAAGCACAATGATATTTTGATTCCATAAAACATGAATTGACTCATGCACCATTGTTACATCCCCCTAATTAAAACAACCATTATATATTATACCTTGCTGCTTTTGTTTCCACCATTGGAATGGTGCTAGTTCAACAGATTGATAGCGACCAAGAACATGTAATTTATTATTTGAGCAAAGGCCTTTCAGGTCCCGAACTCAACTAGTCTCATGTCGAAAAGATGGCTCTGGAAACCACCATAAATATTAAAATATTTTGTCACTACATCCTTCGTTGTCAAGTACTGGGGGGAAAATACTCACGCTAGATCATGATCCTTCTGGAGTTCGATCTAGAATTTGAGGAGTCCAAGTATAAGAAATCATTAGTCTTTGCTAAGATTTTGTGCGACCTTCCCCGTCCTAACATAGATACTAAGCCCATAGACTCTCTTCCAGATGATTCTATGTTTCTTATCAATACCTCTGACCTCTGGTATGGAGATATCACTTTGTATATCCAAACTCAACGTTTATGGGCTGAACTTTCACAGAATGACCGTCGTCGTATCCACCATCATAACCGTCATTATTTTGTCATTGGTGAGACTTTGTATTTCCATGGCATTGATTCCCTCTTGTGACGTTGTCTTAATTATGATGAGGCTGAAACTGTTTTAAATTATTTCCACTCTAGAGCATGTGGCGGTCATCTCTGTAGGATGGATACGACCCATAATATCTCACACGCTAAGTATTTTTGGCCCTCTATATTTAAAGATTGTATTGAGAACATTAAGAAGTGCCCGCCTTGCCAGCTTTTTCATCCTCAAAATCACTCCTCTCCTGCCACGTTATACTCAATCATTGTTGTTGGCCCGTTTTCAAAATGGGGCATATATTTTATGCAATGTAAGCCTACCTAAGCCAAGGGGCATGGTTACATTATTGTTTCCTTCGATTACTTCACTAAGTGGGCCGAGGCTATGCCTACATTTTTAAATGATGGCAAGACTGATGCACTCTTCGTGTTCAATCACATTATATCTCTATTTGGAGTCTCGAAAGCTATCGTCACTGATCATGATTCACATTTTCGTAATTATATGATGAATGGATTAAGAAAAAAATTAGGTTTTCTCCACGAAAATTTGTCTCCTTACTACCCTCAAGCTAACGGTCAGGTCAAAGCGATCAATAAAGTTTTAAATACCATAATCTAGTGTATGGTAGGGAAAATAAAACTGACTAGCACCTCAAGATTTTTCCAGCCCTTTGGGCCTACATGACTTCCACTAAGACCACCATAGGATTTACTCCTTTTAAATTAGTTTACGACATAGAAGTGATACTTACCATTGAATGCAAAATTATATCATTACAACTAACTGTAGAATTATTTCCAAACACTATTGCTGAACAATACCGCTTTCTGTACCTTACGAAACTTGACGAGACTTATCRAGACACCGATATTACTAATGAAATACATAAGAGGTGTGTCAAAATCCAGTACGATAATTTTGTTCATCCTCGCACCTTCCATGAAGGTGACCTAGTCTTAGTCTACAATAAAGATCATKAAAAGTTAGGAGTAGGAAAATTGGAACCCATGTGACATGGTCCCTATGTTGTAAAATGCGTGCTACAAAAAGGGGCMTATGAGCTAGTTGATTATGACGAAATACCTATGAAGGATCCCCRCAACGAGCTCTATATTAAGAAGTACTACACTTAGGGGAATCCTAGTGTGGTKCTTTGTGCATATGTGTCATACTTTTCATATGAATTTGGTTTGGTATGTTTTATGATTTTGTGTGAGGATTTTTATACATGACTACTTATTTCACCATGTGCTCTTGTGCACATATGCCAACACCCTTTCTTGTATGTTTCAGTTTCGCGGATGGTTCTAGCAGACATACTCAGAAGTTGGCTTCTATGGCTTGGACCATATTTTCCCCTACTGATGAGTTGGTGATTTCGGGAGGAATGTGCCTTGGATCTGCTACCAATAATGTTGCTTAATATCATGCTGTAATTGGGCTATTAATCGAGGCCTCTTCCATTAGTATCTCATTTTTGATAATTTACCTCTATTCCCAACTTATGGCTTGTCATATTAATCGTGTATAGTCCATTCATGATCCATCTTTATTATGTCTGTATTTGAGTATTCGTCACCTTGAGAGGTTCTTCGATTATATTGAATACATACAAATACCTAGGGAATTAAATGCTATCACAAATTCTCTAGCTAATTATGTGATAAATTGGCATCTTACACACATGTAAACATGTAGAAAAACATAGAGCATACATTTAGGCACTAAATAAACATCATCATTCCATTTAGTACTAAGAAATAAGTAATTAAGGAAAAACTACACACACACACACACACA